>SZWC01006782.1:4517-16099 GCA_023375785.1 Penium margaritaceum | reverse complement strand
TTTGTGTGTGTGTGTGTGTGTGTGTGTGTGTGTGTGTGTGTGTGTGTGTGTGTGTGTGTATTATGTAATTTCTCACTCAGGAGTCGTTTTAGGCATTTGCATTCTCTGCAAACCTGCATTCGGTTCCGTAGTTTCTGTCTTTGCAACCTGCACCTCCTTCTCACACATAGTTGGTCCTGCCTAGGTGGCTCTTGGTGAACCTGAACACCTCCCTGAGGGCTGCCCCAGTTTTTATCACGATGTCCAAGGATATCTTTAATCACATACTCCGCATCCCTGTCCACTTGTACAGGAGGTAGAGGTGCGAAGTCTCGGCCAGGGAAGTCCTAACAGGGGTCCCGATAGTGCTTGAGCTTTTCTATGTGGAAGACAGGGTGGATTCCCAAGCTGTCAGAGAGTCGAAGTCAAGAAACGCCTGGTTTTGTATTCAACAGATCTCAAACGGTCCAAAATATTCGGCTTTGAGCTTTGCAAAGTCCTGTCCTTAGAGTTTGATATTCGCCAAGCTAAGGAGACGCGATCGCTTGCCCTGAACACGTCATTGCTATGATGTTGGTCGCCTATCCATTTTGTAGCTGTTTGAGTCTTTGTGAGGGTCTGTCGTGTTTTCTCCCAGATGCTTCTGAAGTCGCGGTGCTGGATGTTAACCGCGGGAATGCTACTCTGACTCTGGAAACCTGGCAGTATGGCGGGAACTTTGCCGTGCACCACCTCAAAAGGGATTTTATCCATCGCTGTGGAAGTGGTGGAGTTGTGTGCGAGTTTGGCAGTCGGCGGTTTTGCTCCCAAATCAATGTCGTGTAGTGTGAATAAGGTTAGTAAGTGTTTGAGTGTGTAGTTGGTCCGCTTGGTTTGTCTATCCGTTTGAGGATGGAACGCCGTTGATGGATGTATCTGACTGCAGTAGCGTGTCATTAACTGTTGCCAAAAACGACTTCTAAAGCTGCCGTCTCTGCTGCTAATGATGGTACGCATCACTTTGTGTAGTCGTGTGATCTGATTTAGAAACAGCCAATGTTCCTTTTGTGTTGACAGTGGTCGTCGTCAAGATGAAGTGCAATGTTTCGGAAGATCTGTCCACCACTACAAGAACGGCAGCAAACCCCTCGGGAATGGCAGTCACGAAGTCTATGTTCATGTTGGCCCATGGTTTCGTCATAAAAGGCAGGATTCAGAGTAGACCAAATGGCTGTGTGGGACAAGATGTTTGTCTCTCACAGGTGTCGCGCAATTTGGAGAAGGCCGCCACGTTCGTCTGCATTTTGTCCCACCAGTAGTATTTTGCCAACTTCTTGAGCGTTTTGTCCTCATCGAAGTGCCCACCTGGACCGGTGTTATGACACTCCTCCAATATCATTCTATTACTCATAGAATTGGTTGGAGGAACGATGACCTGGTGAGTGAATTGCCGTTGCCAGTTTGGGTCGTCCAAGCAAAACCTGGTTTTTTTGTACCCGCCAAACTCCTCATAGTCCTTCACAAACATCCTTGCGAGGTACGGGTCTCATTCAACAAGCAACGTATTGACCTCAGCCGTTACATCTGGTCGTCGACTTAGAGCATCCGTTGGATTTGCTTTTCCAGGATGGTACTCGATGTCGTGGTTGAAGTAAGACTCAAGGAACTCCATCCATAGAGTTTGTCAATGGTTTAGATTTGGCTGGGTCTTGAGATATTTCAGGATGTGAAGGTCGGTACGGTTGATGCATTGCCAACATTCCAAGTAGCACAGCCACGTCTTGAACGTGTGTACCACTGCGAGCATTTTATTTTTTTCTCACCGCGTGGTTGAGTTTTGGCCCGCATAGTTTTCTCCACATGTATGCAACCGGTTGTTCTACACCACCATTGTCTTGGAGGAGAACGGCTTTGATAGCTCAATCGGACACATTGGTGGCCATGATGTCGTCAACCATGGAATTAACCAATCACAAGGCTAGCACCAAGGTCAGAGTGTTTCTCAAAGAGTTAAACGCTTCTTGTTTGCTGACCCCCCAACTCCACTAAGTGGTTTTCCGGGTGAGCGCGGAGAGAGGAGCTGACACCCGGGTGTAATCCTTTATGAATTAATGGTAGCAGTTGAAGAATCTTAAAAATACTTGTATGTCCCAAAATTTTGTGGGCGTTGGCCAATCAGCAACCGCCTCCACCTTTTTCATGTCCACGGTGATCCTTCTGTTGCCGATGATGAGGCCCAAAAACTCGATCCAACGGTGACTTGAAACGCACTTCCAGAGTTTTCTAAAGATTTTGTCTTTTTGTAAAACCTCGAGAAGTTTTGGGAGATGTCTATTGTGCTCCTCCAGGGTGCAGCTTTACACGAGTATCTTGTCAAGATACATGACAACAAATTCGTTGAGGTATGGGTAAAAATTGTTGTTCATCGCCGCCATAAATGTTGCGGGTGCGTTTGTGAGTCCAAACGACATGACCGTGAACGTGNGTGACTTGAAACGCACTTCCAGAGTTTTCTAAAGATTTTGTCTTTTTGTAAAACCTCGAGAAGTTTTGGGAGATGTCTATTGTGCTCCTCCAGGGTGCAGCTTTACACGAGTATCTTGTCAAGATACATGACAACAAATTCGTTGAGGTATGGGTAAAAATTGTTGTTCATCGCCGCCATAAATGTTGCGGGTGCGTTTGTGAGTCCAAACGACATGACCGTGAACGTGAAGTGTCCGCATCTGGTATAGAATGCTGTCTTTTTGCCGTTCTTATCAGACACTGGGGATCAGATTATGTCCACTGCGTAGGTCGACTTTGCTGAAAATTTTGGAGCCACGGAGTTTATCAATAATTTTGTTTGCTTGCGAAGGGGGATAGAAGTTCTTAATGGTGATTTTGTTAATTGTTTGGCAGTCCATGCACATCCACATTTCTTCTGTTTTCTTTTTTAAAAAGTACTATTGTTGTGTAGGGTGACACGGAGCATTGGATGAAACCCTGTCCGAGAATCACATCCACTTGTGTTTTGAGTTCGGTCAGCTTGTGATTGCTCGCCCAATCAGTCTCCTTCACTATCGATCTGCTACCCGGCTTCTGGTCTATCTGATGGTCGATGCTGTATTGCGGTGCCGATTTTGGGGGTAGATCATCAGGAAAAATCCCTTTGAACTCCTCAATGAGCTCCTCGAACTCTGTCGGTACTGTTGTAAACTTCTCATGTCTCAATGCTTTTGGTGTTGCTTTGGCAGCTACGATTACTTCTACAGTCCTTGCTTTGACATGGAGTAACCACGCTTGAGCTCCCCATTTCAGGTATTGCTTTGCCACGTCCAGAGATATTGGTTTGCATTTTGTAGATTTCACAGCTTCCTCTACTGCTTTCACCTCTGTAGATTCCCGTAACCGCCACTGGGTTGTGGGTGGCTCGACCATAGAGATGTGTCTTTTCTGCACTTAATGCTGACGTAGACTGCTGTGCTTCTCCAACAAACCTACAGATTGTGCGGGCACAGGGAATTGCACCCGAGGACACTTTTGTGGTCACTCATTGGGCAAGTCCTCCAAGCCGTTACATAGTGTACATATCCTATCTATCCCCTATAGATTTGTAGCCAGAGTGGTTCGGAATGTGACGGATCTACAGTTGTCCATCGACTGTAAGAAATAAGTTTAATTCAATGACAAGTGTCGAGTGTGTCAAGCACATATATACAATGCCGAGAATGAGAATGAGGCATAAGTCGGGTCATCCGTGTTTGAGCCGAGCGACGCGTGCAAGGTTATTCCGTAAGTGGTGGATTCGAGAAGCTCCGACGAGAAGTCGGAGGGGGGATTCAAGAATATCGTGATGCTTATTTTTAAAAGTCAAACGTGATCAAGAAGTCGACGGAACAATATTGAAACATCGATATGGTTTGCGACACTTCTGTTGACCAGCTGGAAGGTGGCGAAGTTGTCAGAAACTTCTAGAACGGAACAACGAAGGTCAGTGCTGTTGGCCAAAATACCCTCGGCCAACTGGCAAAAAAATCCTAAAGTCGCCGCACGGTGGGCCATGAATGTAGAAACATAATTGCCCACTTGTGAGCTTACATGACTCTTGTACGTCAGGGACGATTGTATGTGCTCAACTCACTCGAGACTTGCCATTGAAGTTTACTTACTGCTTAATTCAAAGTATCCCTTTGTCCCGAACATCCAAATCATCTTTTGTCCCGCACCTCATCCCTCTGAACCACCTATGTTAGAAGATGCGTAGAAGTTTCCTAGCGACACAGCCGCTGACTGGGCATCAGTGACTGGTCAGACGGTGACAACAGTCACAAGTCGTACACGCGACTGCATGGGTGTGGCTAGGAGAGACAAGTCAGAGTTTCATAATGCTTCAATAGCATTTGCAGAGAGGATTAACAAATGACAGCTTCACAGCATAAATACCTGTCGTGGCGCACGGCGGGTGTCTCACGTCCCACTGCAAGGTACGTCATAAAACCAGTCCAAAAACATTGTTTTGGCCGTTACTCTGCAAAGACAAATCAGAACGCTACGCCGTCTGAACCTAAACATGTAGGATCTCCAGCCAGACGCTATGACTGGTTCCATTAATGCAGCCGGCATCAAACGGTGGACACACAATGCAAAACATGCAAAGCAGGCCCACGACCAGTTCACCGATAAAATCCAACAGGCTGGAGAAAAAATGCTAAAGGTCCAAAACAGCATCCTGGACGCTCGGACAGTCGTCGGTGAGCTCAGAGTGGGTGTTCTGTGAAGGAATCCGCGTGGTGCGGTCCCGATGTTTTTCTGATGATCATTAGTGGTTTACGTCTTCTGTTTTGGGTGAATCTGAGACTGAGCGTGAGCTTTCTGGTCGCCTCACACTATGTGAGGAGGAATTTACAGACAGTCAGTTTCAGAAGGGAAAAACGTCCTTTCTTAACATGGACGATCAAAACATTTGTAGAAATAGTCATGAGCTTTCCGACGCACCAAACCGCATGTGGTTTGACCCAGCTTAGCCCAAGTTACGCTAGCCAAAGCACATGTCTCACCCACCACAGAAACGCCTAACGCCTCCATGGTGTGCACACGCTGTGGCGCATTCTTTCACGTGTGAAGCGCCTCTTCAAAGGCACAGATCCCATTGCACGTGGTGTAAGGGGTCCCCTGCACTATTTTTACACACTCTTCCCACTTTTGGGTCGAGTTTGATGATGGGGTGTGACAAGGTTTCAAACCTATCCGCGGACCCGCAATCAGAATTGTGACCAAGTCCCCAAGTAACAAAATTTGCTTCTGAGTCCCGGACGCCGAGCCAGGATTTTGGCTAAGTCCCTCAGTAACAAACTGCACTACAAGATCCGGTGGATTATCCACCGGATAATCCACTGCCTTGATGGATCTCTGGAGAAAATTCTCCAGATGGTACTTTTGTTACTCAGTCCACTTGATTATCCACCGGAAGTCGAGTCGCGGCCGGCTCTCAGAGCTGTCGCGCACACCCTAACTTTAGAAGACCATATCTCCCTTGACACTTGTCCGATTACGGTGAAAAAACTTCCATAAAATTCAGCAACTTGATCACTTTCAAGAGAAATCATCTATTTTAGCATCCGAGCAATCTTTGAGCCGCTAGATCCACTGGCAAGGATTTTCCTCTGTATAGCGGCTCGTCTGCCCCTCTTGGCGCTGCACTTGGGCATGCCGAGGGGCAACTTTTCAACATGGTCCACCACTTGCAGATGCGCCGGTGTCTCCTGGGTCCACATCAGGGATTTGCATGGGCATGGACACGACCGAGTGGTCATAGTTAATAGTACAGCTCGACGAGAATGTCACAAATCACAACACTCCCCCATGACCCGATGGTATGCATGTCCATACTCGTACACAACTGGTACAAGTACAACAACGACTGGAAAGAAAGACGTAACACAAGCACACCCCACACTCAACCACTCTCAGAAAAGGGGTGAAGCCGGACAGAATCAATGGCCGCTAGAAACTTTCTGCAAGCCAGTGCATTTGTCAGGAAATCAGCATGTTGCATGTCAGTGCCGACCCATATGACTGAGATCACATGCCGCTCAACCAGATCCCGCACAAAATGGTGCTCAAACACAATTGTACGAGCATGAAAAAAACGAGAGTTCTCTACAATGGCAAGAGCGCTCTGGTTGTTGCAGTGAAGCACAATGGTGGGCACTGACTGATCCAACTCAAGGAACAAGCGCTGCAACTAGACTGCCTCAGCAGCCCCTGCACCCAGAGAAATGTACTCTGCCTCTGATCAGCTATGTGCAATGCAGCCCTGCTTCCTGTTGCACCAAGACACAGCGGTACTACCAAGCATGAACACGTAGCCTGTGCAACTGCGTCTGTCTGCACTCCAGGCCCAATCGCTATGGGTGTAACCGTTAAGAACCACCGAGTACTACCGACGAAATCAAAGTCCGAGGTATGGTGTGGAGACCACGAGCACATATCATACCACTCGTACAGCCGCATGAAGGCCTCTAGCTCGTGGAGCCTGCAAAGACTGTGCAAGGAGGTTGATGGCAAAGACAATGTTGGGGTGTGTGGAAGTAGTCAAGTACATCAGAGATTCCATAAGACGGAGGTACAAGGTCACGTCCACTGTCTCCCCCAGTTGTGTAAGGTCGTCCACCTTTCGGGCATCCTGCACGTCAGGTGTAAGAGGTATGGAGGCTATGGGCACTACGCCAAGGAGATCACTGAAACGATCCCCCACAACACGTGTGTATCGTTCCTCATGCAGTTGGAGTGTCTGACGTCTGCGGTCTTGCACGATCTCCATGCCAAGAAACACCGTGGCAAGACTGAGGTACTTCATCCTGTAGGTAGTCTGGAGGACCACCTTGGCCTCCTCCACGGCCTCCATAGAGGGAGAAGCAATCAGGATGTCGTCCACATAGATGAGGATGGCAGTGAACAGCTCACGTGATTGCCGGACAAAAAGAGAGGAATTTGTCTTGCTCTATACATATCCCGCACGAGTCAGGGTGTCTGTTTTCTCCCGGTTCCAGCACCAAGGAGANTCTCCATGCCAAGAAACACCGTGGCAAGACTGAGGTACTTCATCCTGTAGGTAGTCTGGAGGACCACCTTGGCCTCCTCCACGGCCTCCATAGAGGGAGAAGCAATCAGGATGTCGTCCACATAGATGAGGATGGCAGTGAACAGCTCACGTGATTGCCGGACAAAAAGAGAGGAATTTGTCTTGCTCTATACATATCCCGCACGAGTCAGGGTGCCTGTTTTCTCCCGGTTCCAGCACCAAGGAGATTGCTCGAGACCGTACAAGGAAGTGTGCAAGCGCCAGACCTTGTCACCATCCTCGAAGCCTGGTGGCTGGGCCATGTAGATCTCCTCATCCAAAGAGCCATGGAGGAACGCATTGTTCACATCCATCTGGTGAAGATCCCAGTCATGCTGAGCCTCCACATCGAACAAAGCGTGAGCTCAGGTCATGCAACCGACAGGGGCGAAGCTGTCAGTGTAATCGACACCTTTGATCTCGTAATATCCCTTGACGGCCAAGCAAGCTTTGTGGCATTCCAATGCCCCATCTGGCTTCACTTTGTTGCGAAAGACCAACTTGACCTGAATAGCCTTCCTCTCGGTTGGAAGTTCGACTAGCTCGTAGACTCCATGCTCTTGGATAGCACAAAACTCATCCTCACAGGCAGTGCACCAAGCGTCTACGTCCTCTGATGAGAGAGCCTCCCTCAGTGTGCCCTGATCAGGCATCATCGAGGGAAAGCTCTAAGTGGCATGTGCACACGCCTGAGCGCTGGGCGTGACAACCACAAGATTTGCTACTGCATCACAAGCAATGCGGAACTTGCGAGTGACCAGATTGTGCCCTACAGGGAACGCTGGATGCATCTTTCTGTGATCTTTGTGGACACTAAGGCCTAGAGCCTTTGTGCTGGGGTCACCACTCGCAACATCGTGAGTGGAGCGCCTAGGTGCGGGACCTGATGCTCTCTAGACTCCAGAGACCAATGGTCAAAGACAAAAAACGGGCTCCCGAGAGTGTCCTGGGCTTGTAGAGCTCACCTCATCCTCAAAGACGGGCATGACCACAGCTCATGATGACAGAGATAAAGGAGCTGGTGATGTAGTTTGAGGAGATGCTGGTGAAGTGGTAGGCGATGGAGGGCTGGGTGTGAGTGAGGCAGCAGGAGCAAGAGTAGAGGCGGGCTCACACACAGAGGTAGGAGTGCTGGTGGAAATGCGTACAGAATCATGTATTCCTGTGGGGGGTGAGGGAACATGTGTAGAAACGGATTGAGTAGGAGAGGTCTCTCGACCGACACCTATGATCGCTAGGTCATCAAGGGCCAGAGACCGAGAAGAGGAGGGGTCTTGAACAGACTCATCTGCCGGATGAGAGATGCTCATTGGCACAGACTCCCCCATCCTTCGAGAAGCATCACAAGGAGGAACATGCGTGATGGGCATCAAAATGATAGTGGTGAGGTCATGGTAGGTGAGAGACTCAAAGAAGAGCACATTGCGAGACTCAACAATGTGACAACGAGCATGGTCCCAAAAGCGTGAGGCCTTCGACCATGGGGAGATACCCACAAAGGCACTCAAGAGACCCCACAGAGAGAATTTGGATCCCGACTGGTCCTCGATGTACCACACACAAGCCACGGAGCCCCAGACACGAGCAAGATGAAGATTGAAACGATGGCCAAACCAGAGATCGTACGGTGTAACGTGGCCCGGAAGGGGATCATGTGGGATACGGTTCCAGACCCATGTCATGTAGGCGAATCCTTCGAACATGAAAGACTCAAGCAGATTGCACTCGGACCGCATAGTGTGAACCGCATCCTCCATGGTGCGGTTCCAACTCTCACAGACACCATTCTGCTGAGGAGTAGCAGGAGCAGAGACTTGGTGATATACACTGTTCTCGGTAAAGAAAATTTCCATCTCACCAAGAAACTTGCCACCAGGATCCAAGCAGAATGTGTGCAACGTGTGGCAAGACTAACGCTCAGCCATCACTAGCCAGAGGCAAACCACGAGAGCGGCGTCGCTATCTGGTACAAGCTCTAGACCCGCCGCATCCGGGTGAAGTCATTGGTCAGGGTCAGGATGTATCGGCCCCGATCAGACAAAGACTCGACAGGGAGAGGACTAAGAAGGTCCAAATGGACCAACTCGAGGGGCCAAGTGCTCAAGAGCGGGAGTTAGGGTAAGTGCAACGATGCATCTTACCCTGAACGCAAAAAAGACAGTCGGTCTTGGGTGACCTCTCGAATGAGGCCGCGTCAAGACCGAGTGTGGATTGTGTCCGAATGAGCTTAGACACAGTATCTGAGTCCACGTGACACAGGCGGCAATGTAGCAATCCCTGGTGCTTAGCAAAGAGAGCACCAGTGACAAACACACGAGCAGAAGGGGAAGGAGAGCGAGGAGAAGGAGTAGTCCAAGGAACGTGATACAAATCATCCACAATAGAGGCACGGAGAACAATGTCACGAGTATCAACAGCAGTCACAGTCAAAGAGTCTAAAGTGTGCTCCACACAGAGTCCCATCAGTGTGCAGGGACAAACAGAAAGCAAGCTAAGCTCAAGATCAGACACAAAAAGCACCTCAGAGAATTACAAGGGGCCAGATGGACCATAAAAGCACACAACCCCAACACCTTGGACCGATAGTGGCTGACCCAAGCCTGTGTGAACGGAGCAAACAAACACAAAAGGATTGAAAACAACAAAATCACTACGACGACTACTCATGTGATGAGTGGCACCAAAATCGATGATCCAGGTGCCACCGCATCACGACTGGAGGACATCAACAGGCAAGGGAACACTTGGCCTCAGACGGACATTGAGCAACAGGCGTGGAGGAACGACGAAGGGCACGAAGGTGGGAGTCAGGAATCCAATCAATATTGTCAGGTACATAATCATCACATGCTAGTTGTGCCCCCCCACGCGAGTCATCACGAGCGACAAGAACAGACGAACCAACAATTTGTGAACCACCCGGCTCTGACAACACACTCGCACCTCCCTGAAAGTGAAGCGCCAGAAGGTGAGAGAGCTCAGCCATGGTGCGGTCACCCTCATCCGGATTGCCACTGCTCACCGGTGGGGAGACGGGAAGTAATGCGTTGGTGCTTTCCACACGACCAAGGGCTGTGCTGCTCGATGCAAACCGCTATGTGTGTACAGCCTGAAGGCCGCGAGTGATCCACACCCTGACGAGCACCTGATGGAACTCGGTGTAGAGATGAGCGCCTCCACAGTTGTAACAGTGAATAGTACGTCGACTATTACCGGCTGGTGGATGCTGTTGCGAATACTGCTGGCCCGAAATGCACCTCTACCTCCCCTTCTTCCCCTGTGGAGCTACTGCCACACCCTGCGTTTAAGTCAGGGTAATCAAGGTGAAAGGGGAGGAGGAGGATGTGCCAGAGGAAGGAGACGTGTGCTACAAGAGGGGCGTCGGTGGCGACGCAATGACCACAGCAGCAAGGGGACTCCTCTGATGGTCGCTGCTGCCTTGCGGAAGGAAGTCGGGAGAAAGAGCTGATGCGCCCAAGGAAGAAGCTAGAGGGAGATGGGGAAGGGCTCAAGAATAGTGTCGCAGTACCCTGAGAAGATGTCCGCTTGCTCAAGGCAAACGCACAGTAGAATTGTGCAGAGCACCCACAATTGTGTACCTCCTGAGGTCCCAAGGCGCATGTAGATGCGCATGGCCTGCCGCTAGTAATGTAATGGGCTATAGGTTTGGCGGGTCCCCAACAAAGGGAGTGAAAGGCACGAAACTGAGCCGCGCGGGTGGCATGTGTCCCTATAGCAAGCAGGGACAATGCCAAGTCTTAGGCCCGACGTGCATCAGCATCCTCGCCTGTGCCGGCCTCTCCAAGAAAAGGGCAAAAGTCCATGACAATCTCGCGCGGCATGGCGTGAAAGAGTCCGCGGATCACCTTGGCCGCTGTCAACACCTGAGCGCGATCCGTAACCTGATCCGAACTGTGGTAGTAAGGCCATACCCCCTTTGAGGTGGCCTAGACCTGGAAGAGAATCTCCCAGCCGTCAAAACCATGCTTGCTGACGTGGGGGCGGTGTCTCGAAGTCCTTGGGTTGCCGCTCTCTAGGAAGGGTAACCGCAGGCTGAGAAGGAAGAGGGATGGGAAAGACACTAGGACAAGGAAAGTCGCTAGGGAGGATGTCTAGGAGACGGGAAACGGATGTATGTGGAGGCCGGGAACTCGTCTGAAGCTGGCGGAGACTCTCCTGAAGCAAGAGAATCTCACTCGCGTGGGTGTCATCCTCCATGCCTGGCATGTAAGGGTCCTCATCCTAAGGATCAAGTGGTGGCTGGTCGAGTCCTGCTCCTGACATCCGTGCGGGTGCTGACTGCTGTGCAGAAGGTATGGCACCGCCGATGCCCTCGGAGGTCTACTTTGGAGTCGTGGACTGTCCACAAAGGAGCTTAGTGAGCGCACGGATGGCGTTAGTCAGCTGCTGCTACAGACGACGTATCTCTTCCCGCTCACTCCGCAGGTCCTCAATGGCCTGCGAGCGTGGGCTCAGGATCCCTGAGGAGGAGGAGGAGGAGGAGGAGGAGGAGGAGGAG
>SZWC01006781.1:115675-130763 GCA_023375785.1 Penium margaritaceum | reverse complement strand
TCTCTCTCTCTCTCTCTCTCTCTCTCTCTCTCACACACACACACACACACACACACACTCATACAACTCAGTGCACCTCCCCCGCCCTCTCACTCTTCCTCAAGGGAATGCCTGCAGGCTTCCAAGAGGCATACCAAAAAACGATTCCATCAGCTGCACTGCACACTCTTGTGCGACAGTGCTTACTTTGATGCCTGCCTGGAACTGCGCCTCCCATCCAGCAGGGTACTGCACACGCACACTCCCAACACCCATGTGCACGGACAAGACGAGAAGGGGAGAAGGCTGCTGTTAATGCAGCAACCAATGCAGGAGAGCAGTGGGAGATGAACTAGCACACTCGGCAGCCACGTTTGGACAAGAGTCGTGAACCAGAGGCTAGTACTCTCTGGTAAGGAAGCAAGCGGCATGAATGCTGCGCAACAGGAATGCCTGAAGAAACGAGATTGCTTATAAAGGGTATGGCAGGGAGCTTGGGACAACATTGCAGAGCAGACAACGGAAGAGGGTGAAAGGATAGCTGCCCCAAAACACTCCCACATCATTCCAGGCTGCTTACTTTCTCAGGTCCACCTGTGAACCTTCCCATGCCCATCCTCCCTCCAGCTCGCCGAAGAATCCCGAAAGAAGCGGCTGGATCTCCTCCGACCGTTTCCATGCTCGCAGATGGCGGTGCAAACACCCACTGGTGTGTGCCCATCAGCGCAACACGGCCCACCACTCTGTACATGCAGCACACACCACGCAAACAAGCACTAGGGTTGGGACGAGCCAAACAGCGACCAGGAGTGGCCCCAATGCAACAAAGCTCGCCAGAACCTGTTCCTCCGGCAGGAGAGACAAATCCAGGCGAGAAATCCCTTTGGGACTAACACCAAGACCAAAACCAAAACTAGAACTGCAAGAGGACGTGTGAGGCAGGACAGGCGGTGGATGGGCCCAGAGAGGGCAAACAAGGCACAGCTTACCCTTCTCCCATGGTGTAGACATGGTACGCCATCTTCACCACACAGCCGGACAGCGCTTGCAGGCTCTCCATCCGCACACCGCTGTCCCCTGCTTCGCCGCTTGGAGCTAAGGGACAAATACCATCCTCCCACATGAGAACCCTGTCAGGACGACACCAAGGAGCAAACAGCAGACAGCGTGATTCGCACACCTGGTCACGAGCCCCATGGGCTTGAGATTCCCCAGCTGCGACGGCCAGTAAGACCAGACACGAAGTGACGGCAGAGGCCCAAAAACAGCTCCGGCTTCACCAGGGTATCACCAATTGAGCTGTGGCCCTCCACAACCACTGCAAGCCCAAGCTCGACGCCCAGAGCTATGAGGGCAAGTGCGCCTAAAAAGGTCCCCGACAGAGACCAAGGGCCGATTGAGGCCGCCGGATGAGGCCAACCCTTGCCTGGTCATTCAACCTGGGCACTCCCGCGGAGAAATTTTGACAGAGGCCAATCTGACTGCGTGCAAGGAACCCCGCGTTCCGTCGCACACAGCAATTTCCCGCTGCGGCTCTGCTGACCAGCGACGCCATCATCATCTGCCCGCCTCCGCAGCCCAGAGGACGCATCACACCGATATTTTGTCAACAAGAGGCTGCGAGCTGCATGGACCCGCACAATCAGCGACAACCAGCAATTGCCCGACTGTCCCGACATGCCCCCAGGAAACCCAGCCACGTGACCAGAGTACAAGCCGACAGGAGGAGAGGACGAGGCAGCCAGAGGCAAGAGAAGGTAAGACGATGTCGAAATGGACACCGTGCAGCTAAAGCAAAGCACGTTCTCAACGCTGAGCTACAGACAACTGCCTCCACACTTGCTCACGCCAGCTGCATCCCTGCACGCCACCTTAACGGCATGAATGCTCAGCAGGCTGCACAGCTGCCAGTCGGTGACTCTGTCAACACCATTCGCATCATCGACGGCGCAAGCCCACGCCAAGGTGGAGGCATTACGTGCGAGAGGGTGTCTGCTTGGTTCGCCAGAAGACGGCGTAGTTCCAGCCACCGCTGCTACATGACGCGTGCAGCACCTGCTGCAACGCCATCGCGACTCAGCTGCCCAAAAGCTCAACGCAAGGAGATAAATTGCAGTCGGAACCGTACGCGGCTCAACGACGTGCCCCGTTCGATAGAAGCTGTTAGTCAGTGGCGAGGCCAACCCGTCTTGTGGTCCAACGCCATGGATTTCATCATGAGGTTGGTCGCCGGTTGTGCGAGGATCGATGACTCTGGCCTTCGAAACCCCAACCGTCCGTCCTACGGAGGGTTGTGCGGCGTTGACTTGAGGTCCCCTTTGGGCCCACAAAGTCGACCAGTCGACTTTGCACAGGAGAGCCGGATTTCCGCGTCGCAAGTCGCATGTTGAGCAAGAAGGCATCAAAACCCCGGACCAGCTGACCGTGGACTCCAGATCGGAATTCAAGACGGCGGCCGTTTCGGTGCGTACGGAAGCAGCCACTCGTTTCCTCCCTCTGTCCAATCGTTGACCCAGTTCTGCATCAAATGGGCTCCTCGAGTTTCAATCATTCACCAAACAGTTTCAAACAGCGCCGTACTAAGCATCACGGCGCTACGGCTAGGGTTTGGGAGGCATGTAGTTCGTACATCTTTACGACGGGATGCGCCGCCGTACCTCACCCGAAACACGACAGCATCTAGCAAGTGATTTTCTCGAGGGCGCTTCTGCGCGACGCCATGGCCGACTTGGGGAAATCACTCATCTACCATTGACTGTCAGTATCTTTCGCGGATGACTGGTCACTTCCTTTGTTCCCAAAAGCGGAACACCTATGGTGCACAGGTAGAGTTTGCGAGGCACAACACGATTTCCAATTTGGGAAATTTCAGCAATTCATACTTAGAGGTAAGTGTACTTCGATAAAAAATGTCGAAATGATCGACCATATATGTACAAGTTGTTGGTTTTCGCGCATCTCTCATTGTACTCTGTTGTGTCCTCCCGGCTTGTGTACATCGGCGTGCAGATGACTGACGGCGAGACTTGACGTTGCTGGAGTGTCCCTCGGTGGAGCCGACGCGCGCTGAGGCCCACGCACCGTTCGCTGAAGCCTCTTCCCTACGACGATGCGCTCAGATCCATCGGCAGGCCTCCGCGGCGGTCAGGCCGCTGGCAGTCACTGCCACGACAGATGTTGTTTCCATGCACTCGGCTTTGTTTCTGGTTGTGGCATTGCATCTGCACCGTCATGCTATGCCTAGAGTCCATGTCTCCTGTTGTGTGGCCCTCCTTGGCGTCACTAACTGTCATAGGCACTGCCCGGGTTCGGGCAGCCATAACTCTTTGCTGCTATTTTTCTAGCTAATTCTGACTGCTTGACTGTGTTTGCAGCATTGGTATCATGGTATGGTCCAGTTTTCAGGCAAAACGGACGACGCCCGGGTTTTGGGTTGTCGGGCATCTGGCAGGGCTCACCGAGAAAACCCTGTCTGCCAGAAAGTAGGTCTAGGACTATTTTCTGACTGGCTCGTTAGCTGAGTACCAAGTTCTACACTAGTGGGGGGGAGCTAGAACTTGGAGGTGCCTCCCATTGTTGCTCATTCTTCATTCCTAATCAGTCACTTTCAGTTTTCAGCTGCTTTCTGGCGCTGACTCTGGCGCGCGCATTTCTAAGTAACAAACCCAGAGCTTCCAGACTTTGACTCTAGGGCAGCAGACTGAGGGGGCAGCTGACTTAAGCAACGAGCGTGGAAACCCGCAGGCTGCATGAACAACGCTGCTGCCTCAACCTGCTGCCTAGATTTTCCAGCTTCGCATCAGAGCCAGAGCGTAGCAACAGCAGCAGAAGACTGGCGAACAGGTGCCAGACAACGCCGGCGGACCCCCATACGCGCCTGTGGAGGGGAAATGCTGCCAGATTTTTTCTGGCAGCATTGACCCTCCTGGTGGCGGCGTCAATTTTTTTCCCATGGCCACTGGGCCAGGGGAAATGTCGAATTTTTTTTGGCAGCACTGACCCCCACGCGTGACGGGAGGAGGTGAGCGGCAGGCGGCGTCTGACACCTGCGGGCGACAACGCACGCTGCAACGTCACCCAGGTGCCGTGATTGGCACTAGCACACAGCAGTAGCAACCTGCAGTAGCGGTAGCCGCAGGCAACGGCAGCGAGCAGTGGCAACAGCAGCTGCGTGCAGCAACAACAACAGGGAAAAGCAGCAGCTCGCAGCAGCCCACAACAGCAGCCCGCAGCAGCAGCAGCCCGCAGTAGTAGCTCACAGCAGTAGTAGCAGCGCGTAGCAACAGCCCGTAGTAGCAGCCTGCAACAACAGCGAGCAGCAGTCGCAGCACGATGCAGCTGTAGCAGCGTGTAGCAGCAGCAGCGGGCTGCAAGTGCCGCAGTAGCGAGCCGCAGCAGCAGCCAGTTGTAATAGTAGCAACAGCGAGCAGCTGCTGGCAGTAGCCAGCCGTGGCTGCTGTTGCTCGCAGCTCGCAACGAGCGAGCAGCGAGCACCAGCCCGCTACTGCCAGCAAGCAGCAACTCGCTGCTGCCAGCGAGCAGCAGCTCGTTACTCGCAGCAGACAGTAGGCTGCTGCCTGCTGTGACAGGAAAAACAAGAAAAAAATGACGAGAAGGAGAAAAAATCCCCCACCCCGTAGCCAGCAGCAGTAACCCACAATAGCAGCGAGCACCAACTGTAGCGTGTAGCAGATGTAGTAGCGTGCAGCAGCAGCAACGGGTTGCAACAGCCACAGTAGCCGTAGCAGCTCGCAACAATAGCAGCTGCAGCTGCACCTACAGTCGCAGCAACAACAGCAGCAGCAACAGCCGCAGCCGCAGCAGCAGCAGCAGCAGCTACAGCAACAACAACAACAGCAGCAGCAGTAGCAGCAGCGGCAACAACACCTGCATCAGCAGTAGCACTAGCAGCCGCAGTGGCAGCAGCACCAACAACTACAGCAGCAGCAGCAGCAACAAGAGCTACAGTGGCTGTAGCAGCAGCAGCAGCAGCAATAAGAACGGCGGTCCGAACAACCGCCGCTGGTGATGTCAGCACCCCGCTGCTGATGCCACTACTGACGTAACTGCTAACGTTTTCAACGAGAAAAAAGGGGGGTGAAGGGGAAGGGGGAAGACAACCAAAGGGGTGGGTAGAATTCCCACTGCCCCAAGCCACTGCTAATATCAACAACTCAAAGACAAAAAAACCCAAGGGACTCCAAACCATGGGTGGTAGCCCCGGTGAGGAGGGGTCCTCCTCTGTTGGGGGGACCCCTACATGTTGATTGTTTTTTGCACCTTGTTCAGTATTGTAGGATGGATCAGGAATGCTCTGCCCTTTGTGGAGGTATGACCCCTGGATCCGTTGTGATGTGACTCAACTATGCTCTGTCTCATGTGAGATATGACCTGTGAGTACACCATATGGGTGAGTGGTTACCTTGGCCATTTTGTTGATTTGGCCAAGTGAGAGGTCACGAGTTCGATCCTGGCCCCATGCACATCTTGTTTGCTGTGGAAGCTTCCAAGAAAGAAAGTCCGTAGCTTCTTGGATGTTACGTGGTTGGTCTGTCACCTTGACACTAGGATGCTTATGTGTCAAGCCCACAGTGCAAGTCTATTGGTGACGTGGCTGGTTCAGGCCACTTCCCAGGAATGTGCTTTTGAGTTCTAGGAATGGACAGACAGTTATAAAAGGACTTTTCTTGCATGCTGATCAATTAACCCTTGCTTGATGCTCTCTTGCGTATTGACGACTTGAGCTCTTCTTGAGATGTAATGCTAAGGCGTTAGTACTCTTGAAGGTGAAGTGTATGCCTGATTAAGTTTGGGGTGCATGACACATGTAAACAAAGGAAGAAGGCCTAAAAACCTTTGTCAGCTTTTTTGGTTTCGCGGCTTCTGTGCCAGAGGTGGTTAGCTCAGTAGCTAACAAAGGGGTATGGGCCCACTCCTCTGGTTAAGGAAGTTTCACGCATGCAAACGCTAAGGTCACAAGCAGTGAGAGCGCCTTCGCTCTCACCTAACTTCTCTGTTTGCAGGGCAACATGAGCAGGAGGGGAATGCAACACATCTGCACCTTTCTACCTTGGGAGCTGACATTAGCCTACATCAGCTTACATCAGCCTACATCTGCTTGCAACGGTCAACGTGAACAGGGGAAGCAGTTGTCTCTTCTCACCAACAGCCTACAGCGGCCTCAAACACAGGTTCATCGGCATCAACAACAGGTGCAGCAGTTGTAGCAGTTGTAGTTGTAGGGATGGCAGAGACAGGGGAACCAGGGAATCATTCACCCATCCTCAAATTTGATGGAGAGGGGTTTGCGCTCTGGAAGTGGCAGTTTGAGATCATCATGGATGACAGAGATCTGCTAGGATATTTTGATGGAACTATCCCAGCACCAAAGGAGGAGGGTATTGACCTTGTGGCATGGGTCAAGCTCAACAAGAAGGCTCTCGCCATTCTTGTATCCTCCATACAACCCTCGGTCCTTTCACACATCAGCGGTTGTACAATGGCAGCTGCGGCATACGCCAAACTTGGCAAGGTATTTCAGTCCTCCTCACTTGCTAATCGTCTCTTCATTGTATAAAATCTCATCAGCATGAGACTTGGTGCACGGGGGGATGTCTCCGCCTTTATGCAAAAATTTGAGACGGTCTTGCAACAAGCCACCGGCATGGGGTGGGACCTAAAATCCGACATGCAGGCCTTGATTTTTCTGATGACGTTGCCGGAAAGTTGGGGCCCCATGATAACGGTGATTGGAGGGTGGACTGAAGATCTAGTTTCCTACACCACCGTCTCTGAGTACGTGCAAAATGAAGCCATGCATCGCAGCAGCAGTGAAGCAAACATGACTGCCTTTGCCTCAAGGAGCAGTGGCACCTTCCGCAACACCTCCTCCTCTGGGTACAGGGGAAACAACAGCACTAGCAATAGTGGAAGGGGTGCAAAGCGCTATGGAAACTGCCATAAGTGTGGCAAGGCTGGACACTGGGCTCGAGAGTGCCGTGCACCCAAGAGAGAGGGAGGAGACGGTGATGAACTGTGAGGGGGACACGGTGGGAAGGATCCCACAAGCTTGATGGCTGAATGTGCCTCCAACAAAGGGAGGGCAATACTCAGGCCAGGAGCTTACGGCCTCGACTCGGGCACAAACGAGCACACCACTTACGAGAAGAGAGACTTCATCTCTCTTGCTCCATGCAACAAGAGCTTCAGAGTTGCCAACGGCAAGGTTGAGGCAGCTAAGGGGATTGGTGACAAGCTAGTCACAGTGGGTGTCAACGGTGGAGATTCGGACTTCAAGCTAGAGGGGGTGGTCTACTTGCCCTGCTTCACAGCCAACCTTCTCTTCGTCTCTAAGATAACTGACCATGGCATGACAGTGGTCTTCACAGAGAAGGAAGCGGTAATAGTTCCTACCAAGGACATCAACATCTCCTACTCTGCTAAGAAGGTTGTCGCACAGGTTCCTCGCGTTGATGGGCTCTACGTCTTGCAGACCAAAACTACAAATTCAACGGCTGAATCTTTGGTGGAGAGTGATGATGAGGAGAGCAGCGATGTAGATTTAGATGAGGAAGGACATGTTGGATCAGCGGAAGCAGTGGCAGCAGACAATTTAGCAACAAAACCGCAAGCAAATACAACCACCGGAGCTGTTCGTTCCAGCCTGTGCACATCCTTAGAAAACCTGTGGCATCGGCGCTTTGGGCACGTTGCTCATCGCACATTGGAGCTCATGGCAAAGCAGGAGCTAGTGCATGGGATGGAGCTAGGTGATGAGGCGAAGGGAGCCGGCATCATGTGAGCCATGCCTTCAAGGCAAGGCAAAAAGGAAACAATTCAAGGGCAATGGTACGCGTGCTCTCGCACCCCTTAACCTCATGCACTCTGACGTGTGCGGTCCCTTCTGCATGCCATCAAATGGAGGTATCAGATATATCCTCACATGCATTGATGACAACAACCGTAAGGTGTGGATATACTTTCTCAAAAAGAAAAGCGAGGTGAACGAGAATCTGCAAGCCTTTGTCGCTATGGTTGAGCGACAGAGTGGAAAGAAGGTGAAGGCGTTCAGAACGGACAACGGGGGAGAGTACGAAGCCTGCAAGGAGTGGCTCAAGACACAGGGCATTGAACACCAGAAAACGATACCCTACTCACCTCAAAGCAACAGCGTAGCAGAGAGGATGAACCAGACGCTCCTAGGCATGGCAAGGTGCATGCTCTTTGACGCAAAGCTGCCTCCTATATTCTTGGCTGAAGCAGCACGTACATCTACCTACCTTGTGAACGTCACACCTGCAACAGCTCTTCGAAGGAGAGGCAAGAAGAAGCAGACACAACAGCTGAAGACGCCTCAAGAAGCATGGTCGGGCAAGAAGCCGGATGCCTCCCATCTCAAGGTGTTCGGTTGCACCGTGTTTGCCGAGGTACAGGCCGGTGAGGGCCCTGGAAAGCTCGATGCAAGAGCACAAAAGTGCATTTTCATCCGCTATGACACCACCCACAAGGCTTATCGACTCAAGGACCAAGGGGTCAAGAAGGTCATCCGCAGCAAAGAAGTGGATTTCCATGAAGTTTCTGTGAGCAACAGAGCATGTGGAACTCGAGAACGCTCCAAAACAGGGAGAGTGGCTCACTCTCCTTGAAGAGGGAGACGAAGCACCAGCATAATGGCATGGGATAGGTACTGCAACAGGGAGAGGAGGTCATGAAGATAACTCTGAGGAATCAGAGTTATCTGATTCCGACGTATCCGATCCTCCAGACAATAAGGAGGATGCCTCTCCCATCATCAAAGACGAACGAGACCTCCAGCCTCCACATCAACAGCACCAGCCACTAGGTTCAAGGAGCAATTCACGCCTCAAAGTACCTCGGCGACATTACGACTGTAATGAGGTGCCCTATTTTTTCTGGCATATTCGGGGCCTCACCCAGGATTTCGGGACACTCAGGGCATTTTCCGTTTTTCGGAAACATGCCGGGAGGTCTGGCCCGACCCCGACGGCTCACAACAGCGAGGAGGAGGAGCGAGCGAGCGAGCGCGTGAGCGAGCGTCGGCGTGGGGGTCACGCCGGCGCTAGGGGGCTGTTTTGCTCGAACCCCCACGCGGCGTTCCAAACACGCCACACGGGGGTGGCTTCCCCCCTCTCGACAGGTAGCGTAATGGCGACGCTACCCGCCGAGGGGTCGTTTCCATGGACGGCCCGGTAACGGATGCGGTCAATGGCAGCAGTAAAACCGGTGACTGCGACCGTGCGACGGTCGCAGTTCTCCGGTGGCGTGTCCAACACGGTGACCACACCCACCGTCGAGAGGCATACAGGAGCAACGAGGCGGCTCGACAAGAGACAAGATCGACCGTCGATCTCGACCATCGACGGCCGGGGACTTCTCGCACAAGGCACTAGGTGCAAGTAGGGCACCGAGTTTAGGTGCAAGTACGACACCAAGTACAGGAGCAAGTAGCTTGCTACAGCAAGCTAGGAGACCAGTAGGCTAGGGCTAGAGTAGCCGGCCAGACAGTATAAATACCCTGTACTCAGTTCAATCAAATCAACCTGTATTTTCCAGCTCTGGCTTCCAGACATCTCCAAGTCTACCTTCCCACTGCGACTGTGCTCTCTACACACTAAAGCCTAATCTCTAGAGAGCATCCACTCTCACATCTGGTATTAGAGCCAGAGCCACGCGTTGGGCGAAAGCACTGCCGGAGCTCGCGAAACTTCAAGGAGCGAAGGCACGGACTACGCCGGACAACGTCGAGGCTGATCGAGAGGGAGATTGCTGGACCAGACTTCGAAGCCAACGCACGAGCCAACCTCTGGAAAATTCTCTACATTTCCAGAGCATCCACACAGCCTACCGTGCGCGCGCTGGAGAAGACGGGTGACTCCCACGCATTTCGAAGACGTCAGATTTTCGTCCCAGACTGCCGAATTACTACCAAAATATTTTATGATTGCTGACGAAACACTGCCAAATTTTTTCGTCCGATCTCCAACGGCTAAAAGTCATCAAGAGCCATGGAGCAGACCCTGCAGCAGATCGTAGAGCAGCTGGAAGCCCTCAAGCTGGAAAATGAGCGGCTCAATCGGCAGATGGCTGATCTGCGGGACGGGACTGGCGCTTGGCAGGTTGGGGCGGCCTGGTCAAGGAGTCCACCGAGACCAAAGCCAAACGCTCCGGAAGTGTTCAATCCCCTCTGTCAAGGGAGCGAGTGTTCGGACCTGGTTGTTTGCAATGAATAGCTACTTTGGGGCCTTGGGTCACCCTCCAGAGGACGATGTTGTACGTGTGTCATTCGTGGTGACACTGCTACGCGGAGCAGCATTGGAGTGGTGGAGGCAGCAGAATATGCTGGCCACACGAGGTGGAGGTGGGAACGCAGCTGTGCAACATGCCGTGTTGTGGCAGCCAGGCGCGGTGCAAGTTGAAGCTCGCGTGCTGACGACATGGGAGCAGTTCGAGGAAGCCATCAGAGATCGATTTGATCTCGTGAACGCCTCCATGGTCGCACGGAACAAGCTTAAACAGCTGAAGCAGATCCGCTCGGTGCAGGAGTACACACGCCGTTTCTTGGCGTTGTGCTCGGAGATCGACGACATGAGCGAGCCGGAGATGGCAGACAAGTACCATGGTGGCTTGAAGGGAGAAATTCAATGCACGCTGGCGCTAAGTGGCATCATGGAGTTCCAGGCGATGGTAGCCACTGCAAAGCTCGTTGACACGCTACGCTACCATCGAGGGGATTTCCATGAGAAGCAAGAGAATTTTCAGCGTCGAGCACAGCACCAACAAGCTGACCCCATGGAGATCGGTGCAGTGCAAGGAGGCCAGTTGCAGAGCAAGCCGCGTGGTGGGAACTGTTGGATCTGCGGGAAGTCTGGGCACCACAAGAAGGACTGCAAGAAGAAGCAGCAGGGAAATGGCAACGAGTAGTGAGTGGCGGGCGGCCATCTGCTGGGAAAGCTTCGTCCGCATCAGCAAACACCAGCCCCAAAAGTCCTTCGACAACTAGGGAGCTGCCAAGTGTACTACTGCGGAGCGAAGGAAGCGGGAGCGTTCCGGGGATCCTCCTGAAAGCCAAAACATTATCGGCTGGTTCTGCGGACGGCGAGGGGCGCCAGACTCGCCGGCAGATTGAAGCGTTACTAGATTGCGACGCGTTGCACTCATTCTTCAGCGACGAGTTTGCAACGAGGTTGGGGCTCGCACGGCTACCCGCGAAGCCAACTACGGCCAAGTTGGTGCAAGGGGAGCTGGAGTGCGGACTGCCTCTGAAGCCTCTGAGGGTCCATCTGGGCAAGCTGTCGTGTGAGGTGAACTTTTGCACGTGCCCAATGGATACCTACGACACCATTTTGGGGCGTGTCTGGCTGCACCGGTGGAATCCTGCTGTGGATTCGTTGCGCAGCCAGGTGAAAGTGAAGAAAACCGGAGAGCAAATCGTTTTGCCGTTGTGGGCAGACAAGAAGGACTCCAAGGCAGGCAAGGTGCCGTAGTTAAGTTACGTACAGCTGAAGCGACGTCAGCGCAAGGGGGAATAAGTGTACTTTGTGTGGGTGCGGCAGAAGGAAGTTGTTGCAGAGGTGGAAGTGTTGGCAGCGGAGACAAAGCAACAAGAGGGCGAGCAGCATAAAGCACCTGCAACAAAGCTGTTGGAAGGCATCAAAGGAGTGTTAGACAGCTACAGTGACGTGTTTCCTGCTGAACTGCCAAAGGGTTTACCACCAAAGCGGGACATCGAGCACAAAATTGATCTGGTTATGGGAGCAACTCCAATGGTACGAGCTGCTTATCGCATGAGCGATAATGAGCTGGGTGAGCTGAAGAAGCAGTTGGAGGAACTGACAGAGCAAGGGTTCATTAGACCGTCGATGTCACCTTATGCTACACCAGTCCTCTTTGTGAAGAAAAAGACAGGGGAGCTGCGGATGTGCGTGGACTATCGCGCACTGAACAATGTAATGATCAAGAATCGGTACCCGCTGCCAAGGGTCGAGGAGCTGTTTGACCAGCTGAGGGGAGCGCTGTTCTTCAGCAAGATTGACTTCCGCTCGGGGTACCATCAGATTTGGATTGCGGAGCAGGATGTGGAGAAGACGGCGTTTTGGACGCGGTACGGCCATTTCGAGTAACTCGTGATGCCGTTTGGGTTGACCAACGCCCCTGCAACGTTCATAAGCCTCATGAACAGGATCTTCCACCCTCACTTGGACCAGTTCGTGGTAGTGTTCCTCGATGACATCCTCATCCACTCCCGAACTCTGGAAGAGCATCAGCAACATCTTCGGCAGGTGTTGGAAATCTTTCGGAGAGAGAAGTTGTTTGCAAAGCTCTCCAAGTGCGAGTTCGAGAAAAGGGAGGTGGAGTTCCTTGGGCACATTGTCAGCGGCAAGGGTCTCCGCATGGACCCAAAAAAGTGGAAGCAGTGAAGCAGTGGCCGACACCAAAGTGCATGCGTGTCATCTAGGTCTTTCTGGGTTTTGTCAACTACTACCGGAAAATCATCCAGGGGTACGCAGAAAGGGGTGTGCCGCTGACTCAACTGCTGAAGAAGGATCACCAGGGGAATGGGGCGATCAAGAGCAAAAGAGCTTCGAGGAGCTCAAGAGTGCTATGTGTGACGCTCCGGTCCTCGTGCATCAAGATTCATCCAAGGAGTACGTCATGGCGACGGACACAAGCGACTATGCCATTGGGGCGGTGCTAATGCAGCATCACGGGAAAGGGCCACAGCCGATTGCGTACGCGTCTCGCAAGTTGCGAGGTGCGGAGCTGAACTACGCAATCCATGAAAAGGAGATGCTGGCGGTGATCCATGTGTTCAAGCACTAGAGGTGCTACCTCGATTCGCGGCGCTGCGTGGTCTTCACGGACCATTACGCCCTGAAGTACCTGAAGACGCAGCCAAATCTCAGTCGCCGACAGACTCGCTTCATGGAGTCCTTGGAAGGGATTTTTTACTACGAGATCCAGTACAAGCCCGGGAAGGTGAATCCGGCAGATCCTCTGTCGCGGAGGCCGGACTTGAGCCTCAATGCTATCTCAGTGCTGATGGGATCTCCAGTCACACATAGCCTGTTCAAGCACGGCTATGGCGTGGACAGTGAGTTCACGGGTGGTACGCTGAAAGACGCCACGTGGGATGGAGTGTATTGGCGAAGGGGTCAGGAGCGGAGGATTGTCGTGCCAAATTATGCGCCATTGAAGTAGTTGTTGCTAGAGGAGGCGCATGACACCCACTACTCAGGTCACTTCGGCTTCGACAAGACGCTCAAAGCCTTGGCACGCCAATACTGGTGGTCGTCAATGGTGACTGATTGCAAGAGGTTTGTGAGCAGCTGCGATGTGTGCCAATGCATCAAGGCACGGAGGACCAAGCCACTAGGGGAGCTACAACCATTGCCTATACTAGAGAATCCGTGGACAGACATCTCGCTTGACTTCATCGGCGGGTTGCCTGTGACGCAACAAGGCAACAACACGGTGTTGGTGGTGGTGGACCGGTTCTCCAAGATGGCACACTTCATCGCATGTCCTGAGAGTATCACAGCTGCCGGGATAGCTCAACTCCTTCTCAGTCATGTCGTCAAGCTGCATGGAGTGCCGCAGTCGGTGGTCTCAGATCGCGATCCACGCTTCACTTCGCGATTCTGGAGAGATCTCATGGAGAAGCTGGGCACGCGGGTGTAACTGACCACGGCATACCACCCACAGAGCGATGGACAGACAAAGCGCACGAACAAGACATTAGAGCAGCTGCTGCGGAGCATGGCCCCACCGGATGGAGACGGTTGGGAGGAGAATATCGGAGTGGCGGAGCTCGCCTACAACTCAGCAGTGTCAACATCCACAGGGAAGTCACTGTTTGAGGTGGTCTACGGCCACCAGCCACTGAGCCCAGCGGCCCTTGCTACGGCAACATCTCTTCCGGCTGTGCAGCAGATTGCTGAAGGGTTTGCCACCACTTGGGACGTGGTGCGGCAACGGCTAATGAAGGCACAGAAGCAGCAGAAGCGGCAGGATGATAAGCATCACTCTGCGGAGGAGTTCCAAGTAGGAGATCAGGTCATGTTGAACTCTGCTAACCTGCAGCTGATGGGAGTTGGGAGTCCCAAGTTGAAACCGCGATGGGTGGGTCTGTTCCGCATTCTGGAGAAGCGGTCAGCCGTTTCATACAAGCTGGAGCTGCCAGCTCACTACACCATCCATCCAGTGTTCCACATCTCCCTCCTTCGTGCCTATCGCGACCCTAATACCTTCTTCCAGGGTCGCGGGACGGCTACACCTTGTTGAAAAATTGCCCCTCCGCATGCCCAAGTGCGGCGCCGGGAGGCGCCGACGAGCCGCCAGAAAGTGAAGACTCCGCTCCGGCGGATCTGGCGACTCGACAATTGCTCGGATCCTAAAATGGAGGATTGCCCCGTGAAGTTGACGAGTTGCTGAATCCGGTGGAAGTTGTTTCGCCGGAATCGGACAAGTATCGAGGGAGATATGGCCTTCCGAAGTTGGGGTGTGCGCACCGACTCTGCGAGCCGGCTGCGACTCGAAATCCGGTGGATAATCGACCGGATCGAGTAACAAAATTACCATGTGGAGAAAATGCTCCGATAGGCCTGCCGAGGCGTCCGGTGGATGATCCGCCTGATCAGGTGGATCATCCACCGGATCCAGTAGTGCAGGTTGTTACTGGGGGACTTAGCCAAAATCATGGCTCGGCGTCCGAAACCCAGTAGTACGTTTTGTTACTCAGGGACTTAGTCAAAATTCTGACTACAGGTCCGCGGACAGGTTTCGAACCTCGTCACACCCCATCACCAAACTCGACCCAAAAGTGGGTAGGGTGCGTGGAAACAGTGCAGGGGACCCCTACACCACGTGCAAGTGGACCTGCGCCTTGGGAAAGGCGCTTCGCACGTGAAGGAAGGCGCCACGGCGTGTGCGCGCCATGGAGGCGTTAGGCGTTTCTGTGGTGGGTGAGACCTGCGCTTCGGCAAGCATAACTTGGGCTACGCTTGGCCGAATCGCGCGCGGTTTGGTGCGTTGGAAAGCTCATGACTAGCCCTATAAATGTTGTGATCATGTCCATGTTCAAAATATAACG
>SZWC01006781.1:69491-111314 GCA_023375785.1 Penium margaritaceum | reverse complement strand
TGTCCTATCTTTTCTGGCATATTCGGGGCCTCACCAAGGATTTGGGGACACTCAGGGCATTTTCCGTTTTTTGGAAACATGCCGAGAGGTCTCGCTCGACCCCGACGGCTCGCAACAGCGAGGAGGAGGAGGAGCGAGCGAGCGAGCGCGTGAGCGAGCGTCAGCGTGGGGGTCACGCCGGCGCTATGGGGCTGTTTCACGCGAACCCCCACGCGGCGTTCCGAACATGCCATGCGGGGGTGGCTTCCCCCCTCTCGACAAGTAGCATAACAGCGACGCTACCCGCCAAGGGGTCGTTTCGACGGACGGCCCGGCAACGGATGCGGTCAACGATAGCAGTAAAACCGGTGACTGCGACCGTGCGACGGTCGAAGTTCTCCGGTGGCGTGTCCAACACGGTGACCACACCCACGGTCGAGAGGCATACGGGAGCAACGAGGCAGCTTGCCAAGAGAGAAGATTGACCGTCGATCTGGACGATCGACGGCCGGGGACTTCTCGCACAAGGCACTAGGTGCAAGTAGGGCACCGAGTTTAGGTGCAAGTATGACACCAAGTAAAGGAGCAAGCAGCTTGCTACAGCAAGCTAGGAGACCAGTAGGCTAGGGCTAGAGTAGCCGGCCAGACAGTATAAATACCCTGCACTCAGTTCAATCAAGTTAACCTGTGTTTTCCAGCTCTGGCTTCCTGACATCTCCAAGTCTATCTTTTTGCTGCGACTGTGCTCTCTACACACTAAAGCCTAATCGCTAGAGAGCACCCACTCTCACAACGACGCAGATAAGGGTGAATGGACAGGTTTCAACTATTCATTCTTGGTTCAAGAGGAGCCAACGTCTGTCGCAGAGGCACTCACTCGGCCTGACAAAGCAGAGTAGGATGAAGCAATTCGCAGTGAACTCAGCTCCATCGAAGAGAATGGGACATGGGTGCTGGTGGACAGACCTGTCGGGGCTCACATTGTGGGGTCCAAGTGGGTGCTGAAAGTTAAAAGGAAACAGGATAGAAAGATAGACAAGTACAAGGCACGGGTGGTAGGAAAGGGATTCTCCCAACGGCCTGGTGCAGAGTACGATGAAACCTTTGCTCCAAATGTGACGTTTCCCTCCATCCGGTCAATGCTCGCCATTGCTGCTGCCAAGAACATGGAGGTCCACCAGATGGATGTCAATATAGCCTTCCTTTACGGAAAACTTGACAAGGAGGTATTGATGGAGGTTCCGGAGGGGGTTGATGCTCTTGAGGGTAAGGTATGTAGATTGGTGAAGGCACTGTATGGGCTAAAACATGCGCCAAGACTTTGGTACCAAGAAATGGACACGTTCATGGCCAAGGAGTCCTTCATGCACTGCGACAATGACCCTAGCATGTACGTGCATGAGAGTGACAAAGGGACTATGTTGGTCGCCTTGTACGTTGATGACCTGATTCTATACTCTTCTTCAAACAGCTGCTAGACGATCTTAAGGGTCAGCTGAGTAGCAGATTCGAGATGAAGGACATGGGTCCTCTTGACATCTATCTTGGAATTGCCATCAAGCGCGACAGAGCAGCAGGTACCATCAGCCTGAACCAGACAAAATACATCGACTCCATCCTCAAAAGATACGACATGGCAGATTGCAAACCTGCCAGCACAACCATGAGCTCGGAGTGCAAACTCTCCACCTCCATGTCCCCATCCAACGAAGCGGAGAAAAATGACATGTTGGGCATCCCATATCAGTCTGCAGTGGGCAGTCTGATGTATGCCATGGTCGCCACCCGACCAGATATGGCCCATGCTGTTGGGCAGGTGAGCCGGTTTGTGGCCAATCCCGGTCCACTTCACTGGCAGGCCGTGAAGCGCATCATGCGCTACCTTTAGGGGACGCGGCACGTGGGGCTCCAGTTTGGAGGCATCGCTGGATCTGCATCACTGCGTCTTATGTGCTACACCGATGCTGATTGGGGAGGGAATGTCGATGACAAAAAATCTACCTCCGGCTTTGTGTGTATGTTGAATGGAGGTGCAGTCAGTTGGGCAAGTCACAAGCAGGAATGTGTCTCTCTGTCAACAGCTGAAGCTAAGTACATCGCCTTGGCTGAGGTGTGTAAAGAGATGCAGTGGCTACAAAGCCTGCTATCTGAGATGAAGGCACCACAGGCAACGGCGACAGTAATTAGGATTGACAACATGAGCTCCATTGACATGTCAAAGAACCCCGTCCTGTCTAGGCGCACAAAGCACANAATGATGATGCCCACTGAGGCAAGGTGCAAGGGAGAGATTTGTTGATTGTTTTTTGCACCTTGTTCAGTATTGTAGGATGGATCAGGAATGCTCTGCCCCTTGTGGAGGTATGACCCCTGGATCCGTTGTGATGTGACTCAACTATGCTCTGTCTCATGTGAGATATGACCTGTGAGTACACCATATGGGTGAGTGGTTACCTTGGCCATTTTGTTGATTTGGCCAAGTGAGAGGTCACGAATTCGATCCTGGCCCCATGCACATCTTGTTTGCTGTGGAAGCTTCCAAGAAAGAAAGTCCATGGCTTCTTGGATGTTACATGGTTGGTCTGTCACCTTGACACTAGGATGCTTATGTGTCAAGCCCACAGTGCAAGTCTATTGGTGACGTGGCTGGTTCATGCCACTTCCCAAGAATGTGCTTTTGAGTTCTAGGACTGGACAAACAGCTATAAAAGGACTTGTCTTGTATGCTGATCAATTAACCCTTGCTTGATGCTCTCTTGCGTATTGACGACTTGAGCTCTTCTTGAGATGTAATGCTAAGGCGTTAGTACTTTTGAAGGTGAAGTGTATGCCTGATTAAGTTTGGGATGCATGACACATGTCAACAAAGGAAGAAGGCCTAAAAACCTTTGTGAGCTTTTTTGGTTTTGCGGCTTCTGTGCAAGAGGTGGTTAGCTCAGTAGACAACACTACCCCCCTTTCTTGCAGCGACTGTAGCAGCAACAACAGCAATAGCAGCAGCAAGAGCAGCAGCAGCAATAGCAGCAGCAGGGGCAGCAGCAACAGCAGGCCACTGGTATCGTTGGCGGCAACCCTGATCCCCTCGTCACTCTTCAACAACAACTCGCCGCCTTGACGTAGCAGCTTGCAGCGATATAGCCAGTAGCCTCCCAGACTGCCACCAGTGCGCCGCCGCCGTTCATCCCTCCAGGGCACGCCAGCCCAGCTTTGTTTGCTGCCACGTACTACCTGACACAACAGGAGACTCAGTGCCAGCGGCAGACAGTGACCTCCGTCCTTGGCCCCAATGTGGGCGCCGGCCGCAGGCAGAAGGACTTTGAGAGGCCACCGCCGCCGCTTTAGACCGGTAAGCAGTTCCGGATCTGGGAGCTCAGCTTCCGGATCTGGGCGCAAGGTGAGGGCCTGTGGGCATACTACACCCTCCCTTACCACTACACCCAAGCCGACCAGCTGTATGACGCTGGTCGCGCCATCCGTGCCCTCGTCCCAGTCGCCCCTCCAGCTTCCTGCCTGGCCCTAGAGCCTTTCCTCGACGACTTTACCTCTGGCGACATCCCAGAACCTGCAGCCGCATGGCACGTCCTCACGAGGCCCCATCGCCTGTCTAGCGATGTTGAGATCAGCCGTCTGCTCTGGGAGTTCAACTCCCTGCACATGGGGGAGACCGAGACGGTCACTGCCTACTAGCAGCAGGCGGAGGACATCCTTCGTCGTCTCGGCAAATCTGCTCCACCTCCTCTGTCCGCGCTCCTCACCATCAAGCGCGGCGCCACCAGCGCGTACGCGGACGTCTTTGTGCACTACCCCCAAGATGTCCTCTCCACCATGGCGGCCCAAGGCACCCTCATGCCTTGGGCATACGAGCTCTTCCTCCGCATTGAGGAAGCTCGCCAGGAGTCCGAGCTCCATCGCACGGAGGCTCTTGCATCCCTCGCCGCAATAGTAGTAGCAGCAGCCGTCGACCGAGTTCAGCGGTGGTGGCTCGATCTGCCACAATTGTGGCCAGCTTGGGCATGGGTGGTACACGTGCCCTCTCCTGACGGACGAGGCGTGTGTCATCGCCACCATGCGTCGCCAGTGTGAGCGCCGTCTTGCCTCTGCAGCTGTCACTGCTCCTGGCCCTGACACTTCGACCTCGTCCAGCAGCTCCACCCCTCCAACAGCTCCGCCAGTCCCGCACACACCCGCGCCACAACAGTACTACCCACAGCCATCGGTGCCTCCGTTCCGTCGCCGGCATTGTCCCTCCCTTACCCGGGCTTCGGTGTTGTCACTCCGCACTCGGTCTACACTCTCGGACCATCGTCCTGTGAGCGTTAGCTGGAATAGTTCATCGCGTTCCAGCTCGGCCTGATGTGCCTCCCTCCCTAGGGAAGTGGGAGTTGCATCACCTCCTGCTTTCCTGCCCCGCCTTGCATGACTGAGACTAATATGTGGTCGTGTCCCGTTTCCTCGTCTGTCGCATCGTCTCCCTTGGTGTCCTCTACCCCTTCTTGTGACGACGTTGCATGGCTTTATAATTGGCAATCTTGGTTCGCGCCTCCTTCCACCATATCCGCGTCCCTTGTTTGCTGCCATGTGATCGTTAGCGATCTGGCGACCCCGGTCCAGGACTCCGCTGAGACCTGGATCATCGACTCCGGCGCCATGCATCACATGATGACCTCTAGTGAGATCTTCAGTATGCTTGGTCCTGTAGGCGATGTCTCCGGTATCCGGACGGGCTCCGGACAGGTGTTGCCTGTCCGTGGTGTTGGCGTTGATTGTTTTCGTGGTCCTGCCGGTGACGTCTTTCTGACCGACGTCCTCTTTGTCCCTGGTCTCGAGCTCAGCCTCCTGTCCGTCACTGCACTTGACTGCATGAGCATGGACGTTGTGCACTCGCGTGCTGTTGGCACTGTGTTGTTGTGTCCGTCTGGTCTCGTAGTCCTGCACGCAACCGGCCGTGGCAACCTGTGGCATGTGCCACGTCTCTCCTCCTCCCCTTCCGTCTCCTCCCCGTCGGCCGCCACAGGCCATGTATTTGTCACCAACATGCTCTCCCCTTTGCACACTCGCCTCTTGCACCGCTGCCTTTGCCTCGTCCACTCTGTCACCGTAGACAGCATGCTCCGCACCCAGCCGGCCAAGGGCCTTGACCCGGAGACTTTCCCCCTCCCGTGCCCCACCGAGTGCGTTGATTGTGCTTAGGGGAAGATGCACCGGTCCACGTACCCTTTGTCTTCCTCCCGTGTGTCCGCCCCTCTTGACCTTGTCCATTTGGACGTCATGGGTCCTCTCCCCACCGAGTCAGTCAGCAAACACAGCCGCTATGTCCTCACCCTCACTGACGACTACTCTCGCTACAGTTGGGTCTTCTGCCTTTGGCAGAAGAGTGATGTCGCCCGCACCATCCAGGACTGGCTTGTCCTTGCGAAGCGCGAGTGTGGCCGCCCTCTTCGCCGCTTTTGCTCTGATCGCGGTGGTGAGTACATGGGCGAGGCCACGAACTTTCTCACCTCACGCGGCATCCACCATGAGACATTTACGCCCTACACGCCCGCCGAGAATGATGTTTTCAAACGGTGGAACTGTACCATGGCCGACGCCGTCCGCACCACGCGGGTCGAGTCCGGTCTCTCCGATGGCTTCTACTTTGAAGCCATGGCCTACATGACCTGGGTCTGGAACCGGGTTCCCCACGGTTCCCTCCCCCGCCAGTCCACGCCTTACCAGTATTGGTGCGGTCAGCGCACTGACCTCCGCCCAGCTCGCGTCTGGGGTAGCGTGGCCGTGGTGTGGTTACCCGCCCCACAGCAGGGCGGCAAGCTCGCCCCTCACGGATTTCTCTATACCTTCCTCGGTGTCTCTCGTCAGTCCAAGGCCTGGCGCTTCTGGGATCCCTCACGGCACTGCATTGGCGAGTCCCATGATGCACTCTTCTTTGAGGTCCTGTTTCCTCGCGACCTCATTCGCTCCGGCTCGTCTGTGTCTATCCCGTCACGTGGGGGAGTGAGCCCGTCCTCCGTCCTGTCGCTTCCAAGTGACACATCCCCTAGTCCCTCTGATCCGGCAGCCCCAGTCATGTCTGTTGGTCCCTCCGGGCCAGCAGCCCCAGTTGCGTCCGCTGGTCCCTCTGAGCCGGCAGCCCCAGTCGCGTCTGCCGGCCCCTCCAAGCCCACGGCCCCAATCGTTTCCGCTGGTCTCTCCAAGCAGGCAGCCTCAGACGCGTCCGCTGGTCCCTCCGAGCCAGCAGTCCCTATCGTGTCCGCTAGCCCCTCTGGCCTGGCAGTCCCAGACACGCCCGCCAGTCCCTCTGGGCCAGCAGCATTTGTCGAGTCCGCTGGTCCCTCCGGTCCAGCAGCCCCAGTCATGTCCGCTGGTCCCTCCGGTCCGGCAGTCCCAGATGTGCCCGCTAGTCCCTCCGGGCCAGCAGCCCCTGTCGCGTCCGCCGGCCCATCCGGGCCAGCTGCCCCGGTTGCATCCGTTGGCCCCTCCAGGCAAGCAACCCCGTCTGCCAACATTGGCCCGTCGGACTCAGCGCCATATCCTGCCCTGCCACGCTACACACGTGGGCCAGGCGGCAGCCTCCGACCCACACCGTCGATGAGCGTGCGGACTGTCTTACCACGCTCCGTGGCGCCTCGACCCCCCGTGGCTCCACGTGTCTCCTCCACTCCCATGGTCGTGAGTGGGGACCCTGGCACCAAGGCCCTCGGCTTGACCACCTCGGACATCATTGCAGGCCTTCATCCGGGCTCCGCACTGGGCTACGTCATACTCCATCACGAGCATCGGCACGATGTTGTGGCTGCACTCGCGCGCATCCCACCAGGGGCTCGAGATGCACACGCTCTCTCAGTTTGTTCCACAACACGCCCGGAGGACCGAGCTACCCTACGCGAGGCACGAGCCTCTCCGGAGGCCGCACACTGTGACGCTGCCTGTGGCGATGAGCTCGCTGCTATCCGACAGCACCATGTGTACGACCTCATCGACCTTCCTCCAGGTCGGAAGGCCATCGGCGCCAAGTGGGTTTTTCGGCGCAAGTGGAAGCCCGATGGGTCCTTGGACAAGTACAAGGCCCGCCTTACAGCCAAGGGGTTTGCCAAGATTCCTGGGGTCGACTACAACCAGATCTTTGCCCCAATTGGCCGGTTCTCTACTAGCCAGGCGCTCTTCAGCCTGGTCGCCCAGCATGGGTAGGAGATGCATCAGATGGATGTGAGCAACACGTTTCTCCATGGCTCACTGGAGGGTGAGGAGCTCTACATGGTGCAGCCCCCACGCTTCGACGACGGTACCGGGAGAGTTTGGCGACTGCGTAAGGTCCTTTATGGCCTGAAGCAGTCGCCTTGGTGCTGGAACTAGGAAATCAGCAGTACGCTCCTTCAGGACGGACTCCAGCGCAGCACTGCTGACCCCGCACTGTTTGTCAGTCCGTGAGGCCAGACTTTCACTGCTGTTCTGGTTTACGTCGATGATCTACTCATTGCGTCGCCAGACACGGCTGCCATCCAGCGCATCAAGGACTTGCTATACGCCGCCTACCAGATGAAGGATCTCGGATCTGCCAGTCTTCCTGGGCATGGAGCTCGAGCATGATCGCTCCCAGGGCGTCCTGCACATCTACCAGGCCGCCTATGTACAAACTTTGTCCACCCGCTTTGCGGAGGACCTGCCACTCGTGTCGAGCGCTTCCTCACCCATGTCACACGATGACCAAGTGAAGCTTAAGAGTGCTGACCCAACTGTTGTGGGGGAGCCAGTTGACGTGACCACGTACCTGCGAGTCATCGGGTCACTGATGTTCCTGGCGACGACGACGCGCCCAGACATCGCGTTCGCCGTCAACCTCCTGGCCCAGTTCTCTCAGGAGCCGCGTCACCTCCACTACGAGGCCACGATCTAAGTACTGCGCTATGTTGTCTCGACTCCTCGGCGAGGTCTCATGTTCCGCCGTTAGCCGTCTGTGGTCGCGGTGGGNTGAAGCTTAAGAGTGCTGACCCAACTGTTGTGGGGGAGCCAGTTGACGTGACCACGTACCTGCGAGTCATCGGGTCACTGATGTTCCTGGCGACGACGACGCGCCCAGACATCGCGTTCGCCGTCAACCTCCTGGCCCAGTTCTCTCAGGAGCCGCGTCACCTCCACTACGAGGCCACGATCTAAGTACTGCGCTATGTTGTCTCGACTCCTCGGCGAGGTCTCATGTTCCGCCGTTAGCCGTCTGTGGTCGCGGTGGGATACTCCGACAGTGACTGGGCCGGTAGTCCGGACGGTAAGAGTCGCACAGGCTGGATCTTTCTGATTGGCGGTACAGCTGTGTCGTGGCGCAGTGGCAAGCAGGGGTGTATTGCACGCAGCAGTGCTGAGGCTGAGTACGTGGCTCTTGGCCCATGCGCGTGTGAGAGTATGTGGCTACGTCGTTTTTTGTCCAATTTGTGTCAGCCTGTTGCATCCATTGCGTTGCATTGTGACAATGAGAGTGCCATGGCCATCCCCGACAATGACGGCGTGCATCATACATGCACAAAGCACATCAACGTTGAGTATCACTATGTGCGTTCGTTGTTGCATGACAGCATCATCAGCATTGTGTGGGTTGAGACAGCACGACAATTGGCTGACTTCTTGACCAAGGCACAGAAGGCTGTGAGTTCGGTTGGCGTGCGTCCGTGAGTTGCTATCGTTGTCCTTGCTTGCATCTCTGCGTCGTCTAGGGGAGTCTGGTCGTTGTGTGTGTCTCTGCCCGCATATATGCACTACGTCTGTGAGTCATGGGGGTGTGTTGGTTTTCGCGCATCTCTCATTGTACTCTGTTGTGTCCTCCCGGCTTGTGTACATCGACATGCAGATGACTGACGGTGAGACTTGACGCTGCTAGAGTGTCGCTTGGTGGAGTCGACGTGCGCTGAGGCCCATGCACCGTTCGTTGAAGCCTCCTCCCTATGGCGATGCGCTTAGCTCCATCGGCAGGCCTCCGCGGCGGTCGGGCCAACGGCAGTCACTGCCACAGCAGATGCTGTTTCCATGCACTTAGCTTTGTTTCTGGTTGTGGCATTGCGTCTGCACCGTCATGCTATGCCTAGGGTCCATGTCTCTTGCTGTGGGGCCCTACTTGGCGTCACTGACTGTCATAGGCACTGCCCAGGTTCAGGCAGCCATAACTCATTGCTGCTGTTTTTCTAGCTGATTCTTACCGCACGACTGCATTTGCAGCGTCGGTATTATGGTATGGTCCAGATTTCAGGCAAAACGGACGACGCCCGGGTTTTGGGCTGTCGGGCGTCAGGCAGGGCTCACCAAGAAAACCCTGCCTGCCAGAAAATAGGTCTAGGACGATTTTCTGATTGGTTGGTTAGCTGAGTAACAAGTTCTACACTAGTAGGGGGGAGCTAGAACTTGGAGGGGTCTCCCATTATTGCTCATTCTTCATTCCTAATCAGTCACTTTCAGCTTTCAGCTGCTTTCTTACGCTAACACGGGCGCGCGCATTTCTGAGTAACAAACCCAGAGCTTCCAGACTTAGACTCTAGAGTAGCAGACTGAGGGGGCAGCTGACTTAAGCAACGAGCGTGGAAGCCCGCACGCTGCATCAATAACACTGTGGCCCCAACCTACTGCCATGGTTTTCCAGCTCAAGTGTCCAGTTACGAATGAAGCATAGTCATGGTCGTTGGTCGATTGTCGAGCAACGCGTTTGGAGCCCCGTCATGATTCTTTGGATTCCAGAAGTTTCGCCTCAAATTCGAGGATCTTTGAGAATCGACAATGAAGATGCGAGATGCATCTTTATGAATCCACATTCATCTTGCTATGTCGAGAAGTCGACCGAAGGGTGGTCATTCTTTTGTTCAGAGGTTAGCAAGAGTGTTCAAAGTTGTTGAAAGGTTTGGGAATACCCACTAAGGGCGGGGCATTTGGCTAGTTTGCCCGCGACCGTTAGAGTGAACATCAGGGTCTTCGCGACGCGATTGGTTGTTTTTGTAGTAATGGAAGTACCTTCTCAGAAAGATTAGGGACTCATATACGTATAGTACATAACACTTCATCCCATTTTATCCACGACGTCCCGGCTCACGTGTAGATATAGCCCGGAGACAGGGCTAATGGCCGTCGATGAGATGATCGACGTCTCAAAGGTTGTCATAGGGTTCGCGGTTGTTATTCGCGGTGTTGTAGCCGTGCCACTCAACGAGATATTCTATTGTCTTGTCTCTTCCTCAAAGGCCGACGATGTCCTCGATAACGTACTCTGTGTCTTCATCCACTTGAATAGGACGTGGAGGAGAGACATCGCTGCCAGGGAAGTTCTCACCAAGATCTTGATAGTGCTTGAGTCGACTGAAAAAGAAAAACGAATGAACTTGCGTAGTTGCCGAGAGTTTTAGTCATGCAACCAAATGGGTTTGCATACGCTCGATCTCAAACAGTCTTAGCCATCAAGGTTTGAGCTTCGAGCAATCGGATCCGCGGAGCTTCATGCTTGCCGAGCTAAGGAGGACTTTGTCGCCAGTGGCGAAGACACCGTCCCTGCGATGTCGGTCAGTTGCTCGCTTCATCGCTGCTTGTGTCTATGCGAGGGTCTGCCGTGTTTCCTCCCAGATGGTGGCAAATTCTCGGCGTTGTACGTCGACCATGGGAATGTTGTTGCGGCTTTGCAGTCCGGCTGATGTGACGGGAAGTTTGCAATACACCACTTCAAATGGAATTTTCCTCGTTGCGGTGGAAACTGCCACACAATACGATTTCGGCGATCAGGAGCTTTTGTGCCCAATCCATCCTGTGAGGTTCGCAAAATGTTTGGAGAAACAGTTCGAGCGTCTGCTTTGTCTACTCCATTTGACCGTCGGTTTGCGCATGAAATGTAATGGACAGTAGAATTATGCTGCCATAGCGTGTTATCAGTGTTGGTTTCTGCGGCTTCCACCCGTCATGACTGACGCTGATGCATTATCCATATACCAACGTTGGCGGTATATGGTCGAGGAGGGCGTGACGTCACGATGGGCCTCCTGACTGTATCGAGACTTCTCCAGCACCTACGGCAGTGCCGCCGAGACACGGTCGATGCGTTTCGGCAGCCCTGTGGGCTTGTCAGGAGATAAGAGAGTTTTCTTGGTGTGTTGAGACCCGCGCACCCGGTGGACTAGACAGGTGTGACGAGGACACCCAATGGTTGTATTTGTGATTTTGATGCTCGGAAAGCCGTGTGTGATGTCTAGATGGTTCCGAGATTTTCTGGCGCTGCTCCTGTTTTCTCGGTGGTCGAGACTTGGGCACTCAAAGAGCTGATCTGGTGCCTCGGGGAGACCATCGTTATTGTTATCGTGGTGTACGCAGTGTGTTCTCGTTGCTGACTTGTGTCGGTTGAGCTGAGGTACCTCGACCCGGTGGGGCTAGCTGTCGGCGCCCCTACTTAAGCCCGCTAGGGGCTCATTTGTACTATCTCCTTGTTCTTTTATATTTAGCGATCCAGACCTAGCCAAATTCTTGCCGTCTTGCATCGCACTCAAACACAAAGCTCATGTTTGTTTTTGCATGGTCCTACGCGCCTTAACATGTTTCCAGTTTGGTATCAGAGCGTAGGGGGGCGTGTGAGTAGTAGAAGCAGCAGAAGCTGAAACAGTGGTCGGAACGCAAAGAGAGTGCACCACGTGGCGCCACACTGGCAGCAACGGGAGGGAGCGCGAAGCGACTGCACATGAACGCGACACGGGTGGTGAGCCGTGCATAGCCGCACTAGCGACTACGGCACCAATAGTAATAACAACAATAGAAAAAGCATCCGCAGCAGCCGCGGTGCCACGCAACAGGAGCAGTACCGGCAGCGTAGCCGCTCACAACAAGAGTAGCAGTGGTGGCAGCAGCAGCAGTAGCACCCAGCGCTAGCATTCGCAGCAGCTGCACATGCGGCAGTAGCAATAGCAATAGCAACAGCCAGTGTGCCGCAAAGCAACAACAGCAATAGCACTTGCAGTAGCACATCAGCCGCTATAGTAGCGGCATCAGCAGAAGCAACATATAGCAGTGGCGGTAGCAGCCACTACAGTAGCGGCGGCAGTAGTAGGACCGTGCAGTAGCGACGGTAGCAGCAGTAGCGTGTAGCAGCAGCAATAGCAGCGGCGGCGAAAGCAGCAAGCAGCAGCGGCGGCAGCAACAAGCAGTAGCAACAGTAGCGGCGGCAGCAACAAGCAATAGCAGCATCTGTTGCGCTGATTAGTAACAGTAGCAGAAGCAATAGCAGCAACAACTGCAATAGCTACACTTGTCGGTACAGCTGTTGCTACCACTGCGAGGAGGGCATCAATGCCCTCCTCTGAGGGGGGCCCCCCTGAGGGGGCCTGACGGCCCCATTTGTGCCACCCTCCCCATCCTCCCCTTCTCAAGGGGTCCCTCAGAGGGCCCCGCCGAGCTCCTCCCACGGGCCCTTTGGAGGGAGCTCGTCGGCCCCGTGGCCCCCCTCGGCCCCGTCGGCCCCGTCGGCCAACCGACGGAGGGGCCAGCTCAGAGGGGCGGACAAGACCCCCCCCCCTTTCTCTTCCCTCCTCGCTCGATTGCAGGCTTGCAAATGAGCGAGCGAGGGGTCCACGTCGTTGATCTTTTCTTTTTAAGCAAGGGGTGACCTGACCCCTCGCCCTTTGCCTTTTTTTGGGGCCTCCTCCCTTTTCTCTCAGGTGGCATTGGAGACAAGGGGAGGGTGTGCATCCACGAGGGATTGGTGACCCGAACTGAAAGAAAAACAAGGGAAAAGGAAAAAACAAGGGATAGAGGAAAGAAAAAAAAGGACAACAACTTTCAATCCCTGTGGCTGACAACCGCAGCCACAACCCATCATGCAACTGCTGTAACATCACTCGTTTATAGTAGCCATAGCAAGAACAACAGCTTCCACAACAACAACAGCGGTGGTGGTGGAGTGTCGACGACTACATGGTACAAAGCAGTTGCTGCAAAGCTTGTATTCTCCCCTTCCTGGCCGAGAGCAGACTGTCAACGGCGACGACTTCTTTTTCAAGACGCGTCGTGGTCCGGCGTCTCTCTGGGGCCCGTGGATTGGTGCGCGCAGTGTACTCCGGAGGATCGATGGCAGATTCGATTCTGTCCTTCTCCGAGGGTTTGGTCGTCTACCGCTTGGAGTAGTAGCCACACCTGCAGCTGCCACCTCTTTTGTTCTTGGAGCAATCTTCGCTCTATTAGTGGCAGCAGCAATAGTAGTCACAGCTGGCCAGACTTCATTCTCCAGACATACTATGCTAGTGCAGCTCACCCCGTCTCGTCATGTTTGCTGACCCTATCACCGTGACCCCCGAGAGTGACACTATCTATGGGTCTCAACCTCTCCCGCGCCTTGGTGTTTACCACCGGGAGTAGGTGTCCTCAGCACCTATCTATCGTCCAGCACACGAGATGAGTGCGTAGACATTTGAGCAGGTAACCTACGTGTTTGCCTACTATTATTGTGGTGATGGACATCATGGTTGGCTTCACTGCTGGACGTGCCCTCGCGGCTGGCATCCACCTTGGCTTCAGCCTCGTCCGAGCCTGCGTCCTCCATAGCATACAGATATTTCGGCGTTGGTAGATACCTTAGTTGTATTGAATATGTTTGCCCCTTGTTCAGTCTTGTACGACGAATCAGGAATGCTCTGCCCCTTGTGGAGGTATGACCCCTGGATTTGTTGTAGGGTGACTCAACTATGCTCTGTCTCATGTGAGATATGACCTGTGAGTACACCATGTAGGTGAGTGGTTAACTTGGCCATTTTGTTGATTTGACCAAGTGAGAGGTCATGAGCTCGATCCTGGCTCCATGCACATCTTGGTTGTTTTAGAAGCTTCCAAGAAAGAAATTCCATTGCTTCTGGGAAGCAACACGGCTGATCAGTCACCTTGGCACAAGGATGCTTATGTGTCAAGCCCACAGCGCAAGTGTCTTGGTGATGTGGCAGGGTCAAGCCACTTCTTAGGAATGTGCTTTTGAGTTCTAGGACTGGACANTGTGAGATATGACCTGTGAGTACACCATGTAGGTGAGTGGTTAACTTGGCCATTTTGTTGATTTGACCAAGTGAGAGGTCATGAGCTCGATCCTGGCTCCATGCACATCTTGGTTGTTTTAGAAGCTTCCAAGAAAGAAATTCCATTGCTTCTGGGAAGCAACACGGCTGATCAGTCACCTTGGCACAAGGATGCTTATGTGTCAAGCCCACAGCGCAAGTGTCTTGGTGATGTGGCAGGGTCAAGCCACTTCTTAGGAATGTGCTTTTGAGTTCTAGGACTGGACAGACAGCTATAAAAGGACTTGTCTTGCATGCTGATCAATTAACCCTTGCTTTATGCTCTCTTGCGTATTCACGACTTGAGCTCTTCTTGAGATGTAATGCTAAGGCGCTAGTACTCTTGAAGGTGAAGTGTATGCCTGATTAAGTTTGGGGTGCACGACACATACCTGCAAAGGAAGAAGGTGATAAAACCTTTGTGAACTTTTTTGGGTTTTGCGGCTTCTCTGCCGGAGGTGGTTAGCTCAGTAGCTAACAAGTTGGACCTCTGGCGAGCATATTTGCCAAGATCCACGGCTTGCGGCAGATGGTGCAGCGGCCTTGTGACCTCGTCGTCACTGAGCGTCCTTCTGCTACTAGTTTGTCAACATTCTTTTCGATCACATCTCCTTTATCCTCTCTTTCTTCCTCATTTGGTGGTGTCCCTTCAGCTTCACCTGTCAGCCTGTCCGAGGCTACCACAATCCTCTCGATCCTCCACTCTCCTGCTACGATGACACCACCGTACCATGGCATGCCTTCATGTATTCGTTCCACTCATGTTTCCCCAAGGCGTCGACTACATCACTCTGCACGCCGTGCTCGCGCTGGTTTGAAGACATCCTCCATCTCCTCGGCTTTCGTTGTCGTACCTGTTGAGGGGGAGTGTGGTCACCGCACATTGCCTGTAATGACCATAGCGACAGGATCCGCACTTGCGCCGGGCCGTGGTTCTGGAGCTTCAACTCAGGCAGACTCAGATGATATGGTGACACCACACAGCGTGGAGTCTGATCCCGACATGGCGTTCATGGTGGAGACTTGTCTATCATCATCCGGGCTGGATCCAGATCTTCCACAATAGCAGGTGACATCAGGAGGAGCACAAGCATGACGTCCCTAGGTGGTACCACTCGCAGCTTTGACCGGTGGGGGCTCGGCGATGGCATAGGAGTCTCACAGAGATCGGGATGCGTCCAGCAGACTTTCTGGGGAGAGTGTGTAGCAGATTCACACCAGTCAGGCGGATGTTGGAGTACTTGGGACGTACATGTCATCGAGTTTGACATCTACGTTGGCGAAAGAGCCAGACGTTCTGCAAGAAGAGGTTGCATCAGGAGGAGTGCAGGTGGCACGTGCCTTGGTGGTGCCACTCGCGACTCCGACCGGTAGCGGCCTGGCGGTGGCACAGGAGTTCCGTGCGGATCAAGATATCCCATACGGATTTCCGGGGGCATCGGCGCACGCGAGTCACTCCAGCCGGACAGCGGTTGTAGTGCATGAGCAGAGTCGGCTGGCTGGTCTTTTAGAGGTTGAGGCCTTCTCGAGAGCAGCAGTTTTGAGAGGTGTCATTAGGTCATGTGCTGTAGTACACACAACAGACTCCACGTTGTCATCTGTGCCACCTCAGGACCAGCTTTAGCGTGTGGAGTCTTCAATGTTCCCGGATTCTACGGGTTCTCGTACACACAACGGAGCAGCAACATACATGATGGAGTCAGACGGTGGTCCTCGCTCCATTATCGAGCAAGTGGCATTGATTAGCCTTCCCGACAAGACAGTGTGTGAGTGCAAGCTCTTCTTGTTGGTCGCCTTGACGGGCATTGTCAAGCCGGGGTCCTGCATACCTGTGTCCACTATGACGGCAGTCGAGGACACTAGAGCAGATCTATAGACACTGACCGAGTCACCTCGCGAGCAGGAGTAGAGTTCCGCCCCCTCATTCTCACCAATTGGTGACCTTACCAATCACATCGACACTGAGAGTGGTAGTACCTACACGAACAACATTTCCACATGCTCCACAGACTCTGACGACTCCTTCTCCTTCTCTCTCGGCATGTGACCGTTCACTCCTTGTATGACAGACACAACCTGTGGTGTGGATGTGACACCTGCAGCTGCATCCGATGTTCCAATGTCTCAGTACATTGCGAGTTTGGTTGATCCCCAGGAGGATGCAACAGTACCAACCCCATCGCCTTCAGCAGCAGAGATGCAGATAGAGCTGTAATAGCGAGTTTTGTAGTCTGCATGTGCAGCATGCAGTGATGCAGAGTTTATCCTACGCGAGGCAGACATGGGCCACCTCCACATGTCCGACCTAGATTACGCCGACCTGCAAGAGCGTGTAGTGATGCTACATCGGGAGGTGATGGCAGCGCGTGAGCTATACTCAGAGGATAGGAGCGTCACTACTATTGGTATGAGCTTTACGCCACCAGCATCTGGCACACCCACACTCGGGGAGGATCTTGTACCAGATCCAAGCATGACGTGAGCTAGAGACACTTCCACAGGAGAGTTGAGTGTGCCTTCAGTTTCTGTCATCATCGTTCCTGTCGACTCCGTCATCGTTCTTCCTTCTGATGGTGCCATCACGCACCTTCATCCACCCAACTCAGCTACTCCATCGTCACCTTTGTCCATGACTGGTGACCTGGTTTGTCATTCTAGCCCTCCTCCTCTGGCCGTACACCCTTGTGCCTCAAGGTGCGCTATCCCGCGTCGGAGGCCAGCTCCGCCAATTCATCCACGCTCACGTGCTATTCGCTCATTCTCCTTCCTTTGGCATACACAGATGCATTGTGGTAGAGCGGAGACAGGAGAGACTGTGAGGTTGGATCCTTGGGAGTCACGCGAGGACTGGTACACCCCTGGGGATGCAATTGCAACGTGAGGAGTCGTAGCCGAAGACACCACTTCGTCTTTGAGGGAGGGAGCCAACTTGTACATGACAGGAGGAGCTATCTCTCTATGACGGAGAGACCACATGATTCATCGTCCAGGATCTATTCAGCTACGGTATCAGCATCTCCGTCGAGGACATCGCCACCAGGTTCATCTACCCAAGGGGAGTGTTGTGTGGACCTCGACTTGATGGTACGTTATGGAAGATGCATGGCGAGGGGTCCGTACTCTGCTACGAGCATACTACTGGTGCACTCTGTTGGTCGAGACCCAGAAACTTGGTCGGTTGCACCAGTGTCACGAGGAGACCATGGGGTTGTGTGTCTTGGTGTGTGGCCATACTACGTGTGGCATGTGCATGCCAGCTGGTTTGCTCATGGTGGTCGAGGCCCGGACACATGGTGAGGTACACTCGTGTTACGAAGAGACCCTATATGATCATACTTGTTCATTGATGCTGCTATTGTGGTCGGCACATAGACACCTGCTGGATTGCTCACAGTGGTCGAGACCCGGGCACTGGTATGGCCACTGTCACGAGGAGACCATTTTGTCGTCTGACATGTGTATGATGTGTATTACCCTGGTTTGTGTGCGTGTCTAGTAAGACCTTAGATGGGTAGCAGATGAGTGTGTATGTGATTGGTAGGTGCAGATCGTGGTTTGGCATACGTTGTTTTTCCGTGCCTTCCTTCATTTGTTCTTGCCTGGACGGCTATGTCAACCAGGGGGAGTGTTGGTTTGTGTGGTTTCCACCCATCACGACGGACGCAGATGCATTATCCATATACCCAAGTTGGCGGAGTGTGCCTCCAACAAAGGGAGGGCGATACTCAGGCCAGGAGCTTACGGCCTTGACTCGGGTACAAACGAGCACACCACCTATGAGAAGAGAGACTTCATCTCTCTTGCTCCATGCAACAAAAGCTTCAGAGTCGCCAACGGCAAGGTTGAGGCAGCTGAGGGGATTGGTGACAAGCTGGTCACAGTGGGTATCAACGGTGCGGACTCCGACCTCAAGCTGGAGGGGGTAGTCTACTTGCCCTCCTTCACAGCCAACCTGCTCTCTGTCTCGAAGATAACTGACCATGGCATGACAGTTATTTTCACAGAGAAGGAAGCAGTGATAGTCCCTACCAAGGACATCAGCATTTCCTACCCTGCCAAGAAGGTTGTTGCACAGGTCCCTCGCGTTGATGGACTCTACGTCTTGCAAACCAAGACAACATTAGCGGCTGAATCTTTGGCCGGGAGTGATGATGAGGAGAGTAACAATGCAGACTCTGATGACGAAGGACAAGTTGGAGCAGCGGAAGCAGTGGCACCGGAAGATTCGGCAACAAAACCAGAAGCAAATGCAGCCACCGAGGTTGTTCATTCTAGCTAGTGCACATCGTCTGAGAACTTGTGGCACAGGCGCTTTGGGCACGTGGCTCATCGCACATTGGTACTCATGGATAAACAGGAGCTAGTGCGTGGGATGGAGCTAGGTGATGAGGCGGAGGGAGCTGGGATCTTGTGTGAGCCATGCCTTCAAGGCAAGGCCAAGAAGAAACCTTTCAAGCGTAATGGTACGCGTGCTCTGGCACCCCTTGACCTCATCCACTCTGACGTGTGTGGTCCCTTTTGCATACCGTCCAATGGAGGCAGCAGATGTTTCCTCACATGCATCGACGACAACAGCCGCAAGGTCTGGATATACTTTCTCAAAAAGAAAAGTGAGGTGAAGGAGAATCTGCAAGCCTTTGTCGCTATGGTCGAGCGACAGAGTGGAAGGAAGGTGAAGGCATTCAGGACGAATAATGGGGGGGAGTACGAAGCCTGTAGGGAGTGGCTCAAGGCACAGGGCATTGAACACCAGAAATCTACTCCCTACTCACCTCAAAGCAACGGCGTAGCAGAGAGGATGAATCAGACCCTCCTTGGCATGACAAGGTGCATGCTCCCTGCCGCCAAGCTGCCTCCTAGGTTCTGGGCTGAAGCAGCACGCACGGCTACGTATCTTGTGAACCTCACACCTGCAGCAGCTCTGCGAAGGAGAGGCAAGAAGAAGCAGACACAGCAGCTGAAGACACCTCAAGAAGCATGGTCGGGCAGGAAGCCGGATGCCTCCCATCTCAAGGTGTTCGGTTGCACCGGCTTTGCCAAGGTCCAGGCGGGTGAGGGTCCTGAAAAGCTCGATGCAAGAGCACGAAAGTGTATTTTCATCGGCTATGACACTGCCCATAGAGCTTATAGAATGTGGGACCTAGGAGCTAAGAAGGTCATCCGCAGTAAAGACGTGGATTTCTACGAATGTTCAGTGAGTAAGGGAGAGCTTCTTGAACTTGAGAAAACTCCAAAACAGGGAGAGTGGCTCACTCTTCTTGAGGAGGGAGACGAAGTACCAGCACAATGGCATGGGCTAGGTACTACAACAGGGAGAGAAGCTGATGAAGATGACTCGGAGGAATCAACCTCCGAGTCCGACGTATCTGATCCTCCAGACCATGAGGAGGATACCTCTCCCCCCATCGACGACAAAACAAACCTCCAGCCTCTACATCAACAGCAACAGCAAGCAGGTCCAAGTAGCAGTTCACATCTGAATGTTCCTCGGCAGCATTACAATGCAGATAGGGGTGAATGGACAGGCTTCAACTATTCGTTCATGGTTCAAGAGGAGCCAACGTCTGTCGCAGAGGCACTCGCGCGGCCTGACAGAGCTAAGTGGGACGAAGCAATTCGCAGTGAACTCAGCTCCATCGAGGAGAATGGGACATGGGTACTGGTGGACAGACCTGCCGGCGCTCATGTTGTGGGTTCCAAGTGGGTGCTGAAAGTAAAAAGGAAACAAGATGGTAAGATAGACAAGTACAAGGCACGGGTGGTAGCCAAGGGGTTCTCTCAACGGCCTGGCGCATAATACGATCAGACCTTTGCTCCTGTTGTGACGTTTGCCTCCATCCGGTCAATGCTCCCCATTGCTGCTGCCAAGAACATGGAGGTCCACCAGATGGATGTCAAGACAGCCTTCCTTTACGGCAAACTTGACAAGGAGGTGCTGATGGAGGTTCCAGAGGGGGTTGATGCGCCCGAGGGAAAGGTGTGCAGGCTGGTGAAGGCGCTCTATGGGCTAAAACAAGCGCCAAGACTTTGGTACCAAGAGGTGGATACATTCATGGCCAAGGAGTCCTTCATGCACTGCGACAACGACCCTAGCATGTACGTGCATGAGAGCGACAAAGGAACTATGTTGGTCGCCTTGTACGTCGATGACCTGATTCTGTGCTCTTCTTCAACGCAGCTGCTAGACGATCTCAAGGGGCAGCTAAGTAGCAGGTTCAAGATGAAGGACATGGGTCCTCTTAACTTCTATCTTGGCATTGCCATCAAGCGTGACAGAGCCGCAGGTACCATCAGCCTGAACCAGACAAAGTACATCGACTCCATCCTCAAACGATACGACATGGCAGATTGCAAGCCTGCCAGCACACCCATGAGCTCAGAGTGCAAGCTCTCCACCTCCATGTCCCTATCCAACAAAGCGGAGAAAACTGACATGCTGGGCATCCCATATCAGTCTGCAGTGGGCAGTCTGATGTATGCCATGGTCGCCACCCGGCCAGATATAGCCCATGCTGTTGGGCAGGTGAGCCGGTTTGTGGCCAATCCTGGTCCACTGCACTGGCAGGCTGTGAAGCGCATCATGCGCTACCTTAAGGGGACGCGACACGTGGGACTCCAGTTTGGAGGCATCGCTGGATCCGCGTCACTCCGTCTCATGTGCTACACCGACGCTGACTGGGGAGGCAATATCGACGACAGAAAATCCACCTCCGGCNTCCATGTCCCCATCCAACGAAGCGGAGAAAACTGACATGCTGGGCATCCCATATCAGTCTGCAGTGGGCAGTCTGATGTATGCCATGGTCGCCACCCGGCCAGATATAGCCCATGCTGTTGGGCAGGTGAGCCGGTTTGTGGCCAATCCTGGTCCACTACACTGGCAGGCTGTGAAGCGCATCATGCGCTACCTTAAGGGGACGCGACACGTGGGACTCCAGTTTGGAGGCATCGCTGGATCCGCGTCACTCCGTCTCATGTGCTACACCGACGCTGACTGGGGAGGCAATATCGACGACAGAAAATCCACCTCCGGCTTTGTGTGTATGCTAAATGGAGGTGCTGTCAGTTGGGCGAGTCGCAAGCAGGAGTGTGTCTCTCTGTCAACAGCTGAAGCTGAGTACATTGCATTGGCTGAAGTGTGTAAAGAGGTGCAGTGGCTTCGTAGCTTGCTCTCTAAGATGAAGGCACCACAGGCAACGGCAACAATCATCAAGATTGACAACATGAGCGCGATTGACATGTCCAAGAATCCAGTTCTGTCCAGGCACACGAAGCACATCGAGATCCGCTACCACTATGCTCGGGACTTGGTCTACAAGCAAACAGTGGAGCTGGAGTATGTCGGCACCAAGCTGAACCGGGCTGACATGCTTACAAAACCATTGGACAAGGATCTCCACCAGGCGGGCAGGCAAGGTATCGGCATGGTCAACGCAAGTGATGAAGAATGATGATGGAAACTGACGCAAGGTGCAAGGGAGAGATTTGTTGAATATGTTTGCCCCTTGTTCAGTCTTGTACGACGAATCAGGAATGCTCTGCCCCTTGTGGAGGTGTGACCCCTAGATTTGTTGTAGGGTGACTCAACTATGCTCTGTCTCATGTGAGATATGACCTGTGAGTACACCATGTAGGTGAGTGGTTAACTTGGCCATTTTGTTGATTTGACCAAGTGAGAGGTCATGAGCTTGATCCTGGCTCCATGCACATCTTGGTTGTTTTAGAAGCTTCCAAGAAAGAAAGTCCATTGCTTCTGGGAAGCAACACGGCTGATCAGTCACCTTGGCACAAGGATGCTTATGTGTCAAGCCCACAGCGCAAGTGTCTTGGTGATGTGGCAGGGTCAAGCCACTTCTTAGGAATGTGCTTTTGAGTTCTAGGACTGGACAGACAGCTATAAAAGGACTTGTCTTGCATGCTGATCAATTNACCCTTGCTTGATGCTCTCTTGCGTATTGACGACTTGAGCTCTTCTTGAGATGTAATGCTAAGGCATTAGTACTCTTGAAGGTGAAGTGTATGCCTGATTAAGTTTGGGGTGCACGACACATACCTGCAAAGGAAGAAGGTGATAAAACCTTTGTGAGCTTTTTTGGGTTTCGCGGCTTCTCTGCCAGAGGTGGTTAGCTCAGTAGCTAACAAGTTGGACCTCTGGCGAGCATATTTGCCAAGATCCACGGCTTGTGATAGATGGTGCAGCGGCCTTGTGACCTCGTCGTCACTGAGCGTCCTTCTGCTACTAGTTTGTCGACATTCTTTTCGATCACATCTCCTTCATCCTCTCTTTCTTCCTCATTTGGTGGTGTCCCTTCAGCTTCACCTGTCAGCCTATCCGAGGCTACCACAATCCTCTCGATCCTCCACTCTCCTGCTACGATGACACCACCGTGCCATGGCATGCCTTCATGTATTCGTTCCACTCGTGTTTCCCCAAGGCGTCGACTACATCACTCTGCACGCCGTGCTCGCGCTGGTTTGAAGACATCCTCCATCTCCTCGGCTTTCGTTGTCGTACCTGTTGAGGGGGAGTGTGGTCACCGCACATTGCCTGTTATGACCATAGCAACAGGATCCGCACTTGCGCCGGGCCGTGGTTCCGGAGCTTCAGCTCAGGCAGACTCAGATGATATGGTGACACCACACAGCGTGGAGTCTGATCCCGACATGGCGTTCATGGTGGAGACTTGTCTATCATCATACGGGCTGGATCCAGATCTTCCACAACAGCAGGTGACATGAGGAGGAGCACAAGCACGACGTCCCTGGGTGGTACCACTCGCAGCTTTGACCGGTGGGGGCTCGGCGATGGCACAGGAGTCTCACAGAGATCGGGATGCATCCAGCAGACTTTCTAGGGAGAGTGTGTAGCAGATTCACACCAGTCAGGCGGATGTTGGAGTACTTGGGACGTACATGTCATCGAGTTTGACATCTACGTTGGCGAAAGAGCCAGACATTCTGCAACAAGAGGTTGCATCAGGAGGAGTGCAGGTGGCACGTGCCTTGGTGGTGCCACTCGCGACTCCGACCGGTAGCGGCCTGGCGGTGGCACAGGAGTTCCGTGTGGATCAAGATACCCCATACGGATTTCCGGGGGCATCGGCGCACGCGAGTCACTCCAGCCGGACAGCGGTTGTAGTGCATGAGCAGAGTCGGCTGGCTGGTCTTTTAGAGGTTGAGGCATTCTTGAGAGCAGCAGTTTTGAGAGGTGTCATTAGGTCATGTGCTGTAGTACACACAACAGACTCCACGTTGTCATCTGTGCCACCTGAGGACCAGCTTTAGCGTGCGGAGTCTTCAATGTTCCCGGATTCTACGGGTTCTCGTACACACAACGGAGCAGCAACAAACATGATGGAGTCAGACGGTGGTCCTCGCTCCATTATCGAGCAAGTGGCATTGATTAGCCTTCCCGGCAAGACAGTGTGTGAGTGCAAGCTCTGCTTGTTGGTCGCCTTGACGGGCATTGTCAAGCCGGGGTCCTGCACACCTGTGTCCACTACGACGGCAGTCGAGGACACTAGAGCAGATCTATAGACACTAACCGAGTCACCTCGCGAGCAGGAGTAGAGTTCCACCCCCTCATTCTCACCACTTGGTGACCCTACCAATCACATCGACACTGAGAGTGGTTGTACCTACACGAACAACATTTCCACATGCTCCACAGACTCTGACGACTCCTTCTCCTTCTCTCTCGGCATGTGACCGTTCACTCCTTGTATGGCAGACACAAGCTGTGGTGTGGATGTGACACCTGCAGCTGCATCCGATGTTCCAATGTCTCAGTACATTGCGAGTTTGGTTGACCCCCAGGAGGATGCAACAGTACCAACCCCATCGCCTTCAGCAACAGAGATGCAGATAGAGCTGTAATAACGAGTTTTGTAGTCTGCATGTGCAGCATGCAGTGATGCAGAGTTTATCCTACGCGAGGCAGACATGGGCCACCTCCACATGTCCGACCTAGATTACGCTGACCTACAAGAGCATGTAGTGATGCTACATCGGGAGGTGATGGCAGCGCGTGAGCTATACTCAGAGGAGAGGAGCGTCACTACTATTGGTATGAGCTTTACGCCACCAGCATCTGGCGCACCCACACTCTGGGAGGATCTTGTACCAGATCCAAGCATGACGTGAGCTAGAGACACTTCCATAGGAGAGTTGAGCGTGCCTTCAGTTTCTTTCATCGTCGTTCCTGTCGACTCCGTCATCGTTCTTCCTTCTGATGGTGCCATCACGCACCTTCATCCACCCAACTCAGCTACTCCATCATCACCTTCGTCCATGACTGGTGACCTGGTTTGTCGTTCTAGCCCTCCTCCTCTGGCCGTACACCCTTGTACCTCAAGGTGCGCTATCCCGCGTCGGAGGCCAGCTCCGCCAATCCATCCACGCTCACGTGCTATTCGCTCATTCTCCTTCCTTCGGCATACACAGATGCATTGTGGTATAGCGGAGACAGGAGAGACTGTGAGGTTGGATCCTTGGCAGTCACGCGAGGACTGGTACACCCCTGGGGATGCAATTGCAACGTGAGGAGTCGTAGCCGAAGACACCACTTCGTCTTTGAGGAAGGGAGCCAACTTGTACATGACAGGAGGAGCTATCTCTCTATGACGGAGAGACCACATGATTCATCGTCCAGGATCTATTCAGCTACGGTATCAGCATCTCCGTCGAGGACATCGCCACCAGGTTCATCTGCCCAAGGGGAGTGTTGTGTGGACCTCGACTTGATGGTACGTTATGGGAGATGCATGGCGAGGGGTCCGTACTCTGCTACGAGCATACTACTGGTGTACTCTGTTGGTCGAGACCCAGAAACTTGGTCGGTTGCACCAGTGTCANCTTCGTCTTTGAGGAAGGGAGCCAACTTGTACATGACAGGAGGAGCTATCTCTCTATGACGGAGAGACCACATGATTCATCGTCCAGGATCTATTCAGCTACGGTATCAGCATCTCCGTCGAGGACATCGCCACCAGGTTCATCTGCCCAAGGGGAGTGTTGTGTGGACCTCGACTTGATGGTACGTTATGGGAGATGCATGGCGAGGGGTCCGTACTCTGCTACGAGCATACTACTGGTGTACTCTGTTGGTCGAGACCCAGAAACTTGGTCGGTTGCACCAGTGTCACGAGGAGACCATGGGGTTGTGTGTCTTGGTGTGTGGCCATACTACGTGTGGCATGTGCATGCCAGCTGGTTTGCTCATGGTGGTCGAGGCCCGGACACATGGTGAGGTACACTCGTGTTACGAAGAGACCCTATATGATCATATTTGTTCATTGATGCTGCTATTGTGGTCGGCACATAGACACCTGCTGGATTGCTCATAGTGGTCGAGACCCGAGCACTGGTATGGCCACTGTCACGAGGAGACCATTTTGTCGTCTGACATGTGTATGATGTGTATTACCCTGGTTTGTGTGCGTGTCTAGTAAGACCTTAGATGGGTAGCAGATGAGTGTGTGTGTGATTGGTAGGTGCAGATCGTGGTTTGGCATACGTTGTTTTTCCGTGCCTTCCTTCATTTGTTCTCGCCTGGACGGCTATGTCAACCAGGGGGAGTGTTGGTTTGTGTGGTTTCCACCCATCACGACTGACGCAGATGCATTATCCATATACCCAAGTTGGCGGTACATGGTAGAGGAGGGCGTGATGACACGAAGGGCCTCTGTACCGAGACTTATCCGGCACCTACGACAGCGTCGGCGAGACGCGGTCGATGCGTTCCGGCGGCCCTATGGGCTTGTTGGTAGCTAGGAGAGTTTTCTTGGTGGGTTGAGACCCGCGCACCCGGTGGACTATGCCGCTGCGACGAGGAGACCCATTGGCTGTATATGTGCTTCCGATGTTCGGAAGGTTGTGCGTGATTTCTGGACGCTGATTCCGAGTTTTTCTGGCACTTCTCCTATTTTCTCGATGGTCGAGTCCCGGACACTCGGAGTTCTGAACCGGTGCCTCGGGGAGACCACCATTATTGTTATCGTGGTGTACGTAGTGCGTTCTCCCTGCCGAATCGTTTGGGTTCAGCGGGGGTGATGGGGCTCGGTGCGGCTACTTGCCAGCGCCCCTACTTAAGCCAGCTAGGGGCTCATTTGTGCTTTCTCCTTGTTCTTTTGTGTTTAGCATTCCAAACTTAGCAAAATTCTTGCCATCTTTCATCGCACTCACACACTGAGCTCATGTTCATTTTTGTATGGGCCTACACGCCCTACAATACTTCCGATTATCAGTTAGCGCCAAAAACGACTGATGCATCGACTATCTCTGTCGCTCATGATGGTTCTCGGTACGTTGTGTAGCCGCACGATGTTGTTAAGAAATAGTCTAGATGTTCCTTCGGCGGTGATGGTGGTCGTTGTTGGGATGAAATGGGACATTTTGGAGAACCTGTCGATGACCACGACGATGGCATCATATCCCTCGGGTATGACTGGTAATCCAATGACGAAGTCTATGAAGATGTCTGCCCATGGTTCCGTTGAAACAAGGAGTACTTGCAGAAGTTTGGGTGGCCTCATGTGACAGGATTTTTTGTTGCTGACAGGTGTCGCTGGTTTTGCACAAGTTGGCCACATCGGATTGCATCTTGTCTCCCCAATATCTTTTTGCCAGCTTCTTCAGTGTTTTGTCCTTTTTGAGTTGTCCACCTAGTCTTGTGTCGTGACACTCTTCAAGCAGAATACAACAAAGTTCGTTGTTCGGGGGAACGACCACTTGGTGAGTGGAGCGTCGTTACCTGTAGGGGGCGTCGAACCAGAATTTCATTTTATCACATCTGATGTGCTGGTCGTAGCTTCATGCAAGTAATCGCTCGAGGTATGGGTCTCGCTGTAGCTCTAGTATTGCCACGTCAGTCATAAAATCTGGTCGGCGGCTGAGTGCATCCGCCGGATTGATTTTGCCTAGCTACTACTCACTTTCGTAGTCGAACCCGGATTCAAGGAACTCCATCCATCGGGTTTGACGTCAAGAAAGATTTGGCTGCATCTACAAATATTTCAACGCGTGGTGGTTGGCGCGCACGATGCATCAGCCACACTCCACGTAGCTTCGCCCCATATTGAATGCGTGCACGACCGCCAGCAACTCTTTTTTGTGTACTGCGTAGTTGGGTTCCGTTCATCGCAATTTTTGAGACATGTAGGCAACCGGTTGTTTGCCGTTGCCATTGTCTTGCAGAAGAATCACGCCAATGGCTCGGTGTGATGCATTTGTGGCCATGTTGTAGTCGACCTTTGGATCCGCTTATCGTAGGGCTCGCGCTGAGGTTAGAGCGTTCCGCAAAGCGGTGAATGCTTCTTGTTCGCTGTCTCCCCACCACCACTCATTTTCTTTTCAAGTGAGGTTAGAAAGAGACGCTGGCCCTTGGGTGTAGTCCCACACGAATCGCTGGTAGTAAATGGAAAATCTGAGAAAATCTTGAATTTCTCAAACATAGGTCGGCGTCCGCCAGTCAACGACTGCTGCCACTTGTTTTGGATCCATGGGGATCCATCCGCCGTTAAAATCGTGACCAAAAACTTGATTGAACGGAGACCAAAGTCACATTTTGAGAGATTTCTGAAATGTTTCTCTCCTTGTTAAACTTCGAGAACTTTTCCGAGATTTCCACCGTGCTCCTTTGGGGTGCGGTTCTACACCACAATGTTGTTGAGGCCTACCACAATGAAATCGCCAAGGTATGGAAAAAATGTTTTGTTCATTGCCGTCATAAACGTCATCGGGGCATTTGTAAGTCCAAACAGCATAATCGTGAACATAAAGTGCCCATAACGAGTTAATAATGCCGTTTTCTCGATGTCTGTGTCTACTACACTTATGTGGTGACATCTGCTGCGTAGGTCAATTCTGCTGAAAATTCAAGCCCCTCTGAGTGGATAAAAATGGCCGTCAACTATAGAAAGAGGGTTGCGGTTCTTGATGGTAGCGCCGCTCACAGGCCCGATAATCCATGCACATCCGCATTTTGCCAGTTTTCTTTTCTACGAATAGTACTTGTGCGGCGTATGGTGACATGGATGGACGGATGAATCCCTGGCCAAACATATTGTTAAGTTGCTTCTTCAGCTCCATTAGCTTGTGATTGCTCTTCCAACAGGCCCCTTGGACTGTACGTCTGCTGCCAGGCTCCAGCTCCATGCGATGGTTGATGTCTCGTTGAGGAGGTGAGGTCTTCGGGAGTTTGTCGGGAAAGACGTTTACAAACTCCCAGATGTGGGGCGCAAACTTTTCGGGCATCATTGCAAACTTTGTTGATGCCAATGAGGCTGATGAGGCTGATGATGAGTTAGCTACTACCACTTCCGATTCTCCCGTTGGTTTGAGATGAATGAGCCACGCACGAGCTCCTTGCCGAATCAAGTGCTTGGCCATGTTGAGTAGTATCGGCTGTACAGGTTGTCGCTTTTCGGCTTATGTGGCTTGGTCTGCTGCTTCCACCTCTACTGCTTGCACTGTCACCTTCCGCCCTACATGTGCAAGTTGTTGTTCGGCCTCGTCAATTTCCATGAAGACATCATCGCTGTTCTACTTGACGTGCAAATTGTGCTAGTACAATAAATCTTGTCCGAGTATGATTTTTTGATCCCTCATTGGGCAAGTCCTCCACGCTGATACATCCCGTAGATCTCCAACTTGTAGTCGTAGTGGTTCTTAAAGTCTCCGTATTTGTAGTCTTCCGTCAACAAAATTGCCTTCAAACATCCCTGGTTTGGTTTGCAAACCCAGCTTGCAAACCATGTTGTTGCTTATGCAGTTGTGTGAAGCTCCTCCGTCTAATAGTGCCGGTATCGTTATGTGACTTATGCATCCTTGAGGTTGAACTTTTAGCAATATCGCTGGTTGGTCATCCTCGTACCCCTTATCGAATTTGGGGATCTCTTGAAACCCTCTACGCCAAAGTGGGCCGTTAAGATGGCCGATTGTTTGGCGTAGATTGCTCCTCATGGACAACGGTCGTGTCTTTTACTCCTACCCTCTGTCGTTTCCCGACTCATTTTTTTATGACTTGCCCCCCTTTTGGGCATACTGCTTGCTCCGACAATCGCGATTGAAGTGCCCGAATTTTCCGTACTTGTAGGAAGTTCACGTGTATGTCTGGTCAATGGCGTCTACCTCCATTGGAGTCGAGGGGTCTGTTAACTGGTTTTTTCCATTTCCATGATAACTGTGGTTAGGAGGTCACGAGTTGTAGGATTCCTAGATTTGAGCGTTGTAGTTGGTGATTTTGATCCTTTATGCTCCTCCAATCATCCACGACAAGTTGTTCTGGATGCTGAAGATAGCAATTGCTTGCCGGATAACTCACTTGAGATCATTGTTGGAGTGAAAACAGAGTTCGTCGGGGGGCGATGTCTGCTCCGGTGATAATGTCGCAGAATCTCCATGTATACTTCGTCATGTTGGACTACTAATGGAGACGTTGGATATTGTATCGTGCGTTGGCCTTCTCATCAGTCATTGAAAGTATGCAAGCATCGCGCGTGAAAATTTGTTCCAGTCGGTTGGTGGCGTTAACGTGTCTTGCCACTGTGGGTTGATCTGCTCCAAGGGTAGAACGCTTGCTGTCTGCAATGTGAGACGGGCGCCGTGGGCCGTTGTTGAGGCCCTGCAGGACTCCTGCTACTATTGGATGTCTTTAGGTTAGACCACCAACTTAGCGCCGTGCCACGTAAATGCGCGATCGCGAGGTCAATTTTCTTTTCATCGTCATTGACTCCCGGAGCAATGAAGTACACCTCCAAACTCGTCAACCACATATGAACCGTTGGTCCTTTCAAGTTTGTAGTATCGAACAATACTAGTGGAGCCGGAAGAGTTTTGGGTTTGCTCAAGAGTTGGGAATTTCTCTCAACGAGCACCGCTTCACGCGCGCTTGCATTGCAAAGAGCATCCATTGCGACGTTGAGATGTTGGACCAGGTGGTTGATGATTCCTTTGAGTGCGGAGATCATGTTTGCCAGTTCCTTGTTCATCCGTACATGTCGTCTAGTGCCACCTGTCATCCTTGTTTTCGTCATCAAGGCTGTTGCTGCCGGCGGCTAGTTCATCGCTGTTGGGTCCATGACCGAATTGGTTTCCAAAGCCATAGGGGTTGTTCCAGCTGCCGCAAAGCCTGCCACGCCAGCATTCACTGTCGTTTCACAGTTTGCGTGCATCAGCATGTTCTGCTCCTCCATCGCCAAAGTCGTCACTGAGGAACCGCTACTGGTCGCCGATTGCGCTCGCTTGCCTGATGCACAATCGCAAAGTCTGCAAAGTCTTTGACGTGCGAGATGCTCCAATGAATTGTGCGAGGTAGTCCTCTAGATAGGTAAAGCAGTAGGATGCCTCTCCAGCACCGTTGCGATCTCATACCACGTGTTATGCTGAATGGAACATAGATGGTGCACATGTAGAGTTTGCGAGGCAAAACACGATTTAGAAGTTGGGACACTTGAGCAATGTATAATTAGCGGTAAGTGTACTTCGATGACAAGTGTCGGAATGATCGAACATTTTTATACAAGTGTTGAGTTACGAATGAAGCATAGTCGGGGTTGTTGGGTCGATTGTCGCGCAATGTGTGTGGAGCTGCGTCGTGAGTGGTCGGATTCAAGAAGGTCTGCTAAGATGTGCGGGATTTTTTGAGAATCGACGGTGAAGATACAAGATGCATCTTTCTAAGTCCAGATTCATCTCGGTGTGTTGAGAAGTCGACCGAAAGGTCGTGATACTTCTGTTCGGAGGTTCGTGAGAGTGGTTGAAGCTGTTGGAAGGTTCGGGAAAATCCACTGAGGAGGGGGCATTTGGCCAGTTTGTCCTCGATTGTCAGAGTGATTATCGCGGTCTTTGTGATGCAATGGGCTATTTGTGTAACAACAGAAGTACCCTCTTGGAAAGACTAGGGACTTGTGTACGTATAGTACGTAACATCCTCCCCACGCGACTTTATGGGGTTACATAGTAACCCCATAAGGTTGCCTCGTTGGCCATTGTTGTTTTTTCTTCAGTTCCGATCTTCAGGGTTTTATGTTTGTTCTATGTTATGCCGAATGCAATGTAGATGGTGAACAGGTAGAAGTTACGGAGGTATGGTTAATTGGGGCCTTTTTTTGTACTGATTTTCAAGTGCACCCGTCTAGTGTGTGATTTTTTCCTATATGGGAAGCTCGACCTCCACCCCTATGGGGGGTGTCCAATGCGTGGGGCTAGTGTATGAGTGTAGTGTGCTCATTCTCCACACAAAAGTACACTGATCACGCACTGAGTACGTGATTTTATCCTATATGGAAAACTGGACCCCCACCCCTATGAGGGGGCCTCGTGCGTGGGGCTAGTGTATGAGTGTAGTGCTCTCGTTCCCCACACAAAAGTACACTGATCACGTACTCACTGCGTGATTTTTTCCTCTATGGAAATTTGGACCTCCTCCGCTATGGGGGGGTCGAATGCATGGGGCTAGTGTATGAGCGTAGTGCGCTCGTTCCCCACATAAAAGTACACTGATCACGCACTCAGTGTGTGATTTTGTCTTCTATGGAAAACTGGACCTACCCCCTTATGGGGGGGTCCAGTGCGTGGAGCTAGTGTATGAGTGTAGTGCGCTCGTTCCCCACATAAAAGTACACTGATCACGCACTCAGTGTGTGATTTTGTCTTCTATGGAAAACTGGACCTACCCCCTTATGGGGGGGTCCAGTGCGTTGGGCTAGTATATGAGGGCAGTGCGCTCGTTCCCTACACAAAAACATACATATCACACACTCAGTGCGTGATTTTTTCCTGCATGGAAAACTGGAACTCCTCCCCTATGGGAGGGGGTCCAGTGTGTGGGGCTAGTGTATGAGTGTAGTGCGCTCGTTCCCCACACAAAAATACACTGATCACGCACTAAGTGTGTGATTTTTTCCTCAATGGAAAACTGGACCTCCTCCCCTATGGAGGGGTCGAGTGCGTTGGGCTAGTGTATGAAGGCAGTGCGCTCGTTCCCCACACAAAAGTGCACTGATCATGCACTCAATGCGTGACTTTGTCCTATATGGAAAACTGGACCTCCTCCCCTATGGGAGGGGGCCCAGTGCGTGGAGCTAGTGTATGAGGGAAGTGTGCTTGTTCCTCACACAAAAGTACACTGATCACGCACTCAATGAGTGATGTTATCCTATATGGAAAAAGGGACCTCCACCCTTATAGGGGGAGAGGTGCAGTGGGGCTAGTGTATGAGTGCAGTGTGCTCGTTCCCCCCACAAAAGTAAACCGATCACGCAGTCAGTGCGTGTTTTTCTCCTATATGGAAAACTAGATCCCCACCCGTATGGGAGCGTCCAGTGCGTGGGGATAGTGTATGAGGGCAATGTGCTCATTTCCCACACAAAAATACACTGATCACGCACTCAGTGCGTGATTTTTTCCTGTATGGAAAACTGAACCTCCTCCCCTATGGGGGGTTCCAGTACGTGGGGCTAGTATATGAGGGCAGTGTGCTCGTTCCCCATACAAAAACACACTGATAACGCACTTAGTGCGTGATTTTGTCCTATATGGAAAACTACACCCCCACTCCTATGGGGGGGGGGCATGTACATGGGGCTAGTGTATGTACATACTCGATGTGTACATACACAATTTGAGTACTCTAGAATTTCAGTGCCCTTGCCTAGTGCGAGCACACTACTAGAGCGCACTCGAAACCCAGTGCGTGCTTGGCCCGCCATCAACCATATATGAAGTTGCGCGGCAGAACGCAATTTAGAATTTGGTACACTTAAGAAATTTTAAACTAGCAGTTAGTATACTTCGATGACAAGTGGCGATATGATCACACATGTATACACAAGTGTCAAATCATGAATGAGGCATAGTCGGGGTCGTTGGGTTGATTTTTTAGTGAAGCGCGCGGCACCTTCCTAACTGCTTGCCACTTAAGTAAGCGTCAGCACCGAGTCAGTGTGTGATGACAGTCACAAGTCATGCACAAAACTGCAAGGGTCTGGGTAGGGACACGTACAGAGTGTTGAGAAGCTCAAATTGAATGTAACTGCAGAGAGACATGAAAAATGACAAGAACAAAACATAAATACCTACTGTGGCACATGGCAAGTGATGCACGCGCAGTGACAGTTTGGCATAACCGGCCCAAAACCACTGTTTTGACCGTAGCTCTACACACAGGTATCCAGACGCAACACCGTCTGAACCTAGAGGTGCAAAATCTCAAGCCAAACGCTATACATGTCTGGCATCGATCAGTGGACAGATGATGCAAAACATGCAAATTGGGCTGAGCAGCGGTCCACCGAGAAAACTCTAGCGACTACAGAAAAACTATAGAGCATCCAAGCAAGTACCCGGGACATCGTGGCAGCTGAATGGCTGCTATTGGTGCGTGGAGCCACCACCCGTCGGTACTCCGACGCCAGCCGGGTCCGCATCAGGGGTCATGTCGTCGTGCTCTCCAGTATTGTTGCTCCATACCACCAGTGTGGGGTATACAGATAATCCCCATGGTCGTCGCTTGTGACGGGTGGAAGCCACGAAAACCAACACTCCTCCTGGCTGACACAGCCGTCACCATAATGAAGAGTGAGTGAAGGTAGCAAAGCATCATTCGCAGCCACAATTCAAGGTCTCCTCGTGAAAGTGGTGTCATTTACCAAGTGCCTGGGTCTCGACCATGGAAGACATAAATCTCACACCCATGTGCCAAGCACCATGTAAGAGGTACAAAGCAACAAGGTCTCCTCATGACCCTGGAACATGTCTCCGGGGTCTGGGTGCCGACACACCTGCTCGCATGCATGGAGCATATGTAACACATGGAGGCAATGGGTCTCCACATCAAACCGGTATAAGTCAACAGGTGCACGGGTATCGACTAGCAAAACCTCGACCAGAGCATTGAGCCACACCCAAAGTAACCACGGTGTCCTCATTATGGGGTCAGGCCAAAGTCCACACACCAAAACTCACCTTGGGCTGTAGAGGCTGACAGCACAAGCAAAGTTGATGGCTGCTCCCAACACAATCCCTCAGGAGGGAGCACGGCTCACCCATGGCCAAATACCCCTACACAGCAATAGTAAGGGTGACGAGGATGCTGGTAGGATGTGCTCGCACAAAACCTCACCCTGGAGCACCGTCGTCGCTAGCGTTGTCATTACTGTCATCGTCCTCATTGTCCTAGTTGTCACTGATGTTGTCACCTGCTGATGTAACTGGTGCAACACTGAGGGCCTCCTCCGAAACAATCACATGCTATATGGCCTCCAACTATTGAGCTGCACATTGCCTCGCAGCTTTGGAAGCGTCGAGGCGCGCGTGCAGCTCGATCAGCTCTGACGCGGCAGCCGACCGGCAAGCTACATCTGCAACACACATGCGATCCGTCAAAACACGGACCTAAAGGTGGACCTCCGTCACGTGTACGTCGGCGCGAGCCACGACCTCTTCCAACCTCGTGGCCTCATCTTGTAGGAAGGACTGTAGCTTTGCGTGCTCGTCGCACAAGTCGACGTCGTCTATGTCAGTCGTCGACTCAAATGCCGCCTGGTCACAAGCTGCTAGAAGGGCGTGGGTGCAAGGGGAGCACCTCCCTTCGCCAGATCGGCAGGTAGGAGATGGGAGGAGACGAGGAAGTTTTCTCCCTGCTTCCATGTCTAGTAGAGGAGATGGCCTGCCAGAGGCCTCAGTGAAACAAAATTGTTTACCAGACACAAAGGATGCTCAAGTGGCGTAGAAGATCTTTGCGACTCAACAACGAAAAAGTGGCGGGTGCGGTTCCTACGTAAGGAGTTTTCTTGTTTTTCTCAGGCCTGATGGTTGACCATGGAAACGGAGATTACATCCTCATTTTCACCCGGTCTTGACCGTCGTCAAAACTAGCATGAAGCTCGGTCTAAGCTCTACGATTGAGAAATTTTCAATTATTCTCGAGAATACTTTTCCTTTTCATGGAAAATGGGGATAACCGACAGTTTTTCCCCACACACCACTAGGTGAAGCTTTGAAGATTCCAAGCATCCAACAAAAAATGCACTTTAGGTGCCCAAATTGTTTTAATTTCTCATGCATCCTCAATTTGAGGAATTCTAGGTTAACCGTTCTAAAAAACATTTGAAACGGTGAGATTTTTTTCGTCAAACCCGGGTGGGTGGTCAAGTTGACCATGGGTTTTGACACAAAAATCTAAAAGCTCTGGTTGAGCTCTTCCAAAAATCAGCAATCCTGATTTTCTTTTTCTTTTATGCTCTAAAGCACAAAGGGGAGGAAAACGGACAGTTTTCCATGTCCTCAATGAAATTCCCTTGAAATTGTTCAAATGTGATACATTTAGCACCGATAGTGCCTAAACGTCTGTGGATTAACCTCGGAGTTTGGGGTAGTTTGTGAGAAAACCTGGAAGGCCTGGCCTTTTAAAGCCACGACATGGCTCAACGCGGGCTGTACATGCGCAACAAAAAACATCGCGCAAAAGAGCCACTATGGCGTACACTGGGTTGCAAAACCATAACGGTGACGTACATCGGGATGAATTATTGACCTAGATAAAACAGTAAAGGCACTATACGTGCTGTGACCACTCGGTGACTCACCTACTCACCGCGGCAATGCAAAATGTGTACAAAACATGTGTCTATTGCACAGTTACACAAGAGTCATTTTACATCATTGACGTGACTGCTGACTACACTACGAGCAATAACAGAAGTGCTGGTTGCAAAGCTTTTGTCGGTGTCAAACACACCACTGAAAAAGCGCCAGTTGCACTCTTGATGCTGAAAACATCCATGATGCGAGTGTCAAACGCACTGCTTGTGGTCTATGAAGATATGACTAGAATAAATGCCGATTGAGTATCCACATGGGTGTCAATTGCACCAAGGATGCAAGGTAAGTCATTTGTGAGTATAATGCCATAAACCAAGAATGTGAGTGCCCATCGTGCTCCACACATACATGATGGTGGAAACCCACGCACAATGGTCAATTGATAAGTGCCGGTTGCACATGGAATATGACCAGCATGGAAATGCAATCGTAGCATTCATGCAAGTGCCAAACGAATGTTAACCGTGATGTCAAATGCATGGCCGATGAGTGCTTTGGTTAAAACGGTGACACGAGTGCCGAATGGACCATTGTCGGCAACGCTGATTGCACGATTGATGAAAGCTGCGGGTTGCACTTTTGTCATGGGTGTAGAAACTCATGCGAGTGCCAAACGCACTATGGCCATGAGTTCTAATTGGACTAGCTATGCTAGTACTTATGGTACAACACATGTTACAAGATACTGATTGCAACGATAACATGGGTACCTATTGCACCCCATTGTATCAACTAGCAAGAACTAGCCAACTCGTTGCCTGGTCATGATAGCTTGCAATAGACCACCAAACAAAACCATACAATCCATGCACAGAGTGGTTCTATGGGCAAGAGCGTCAAGCGCATTATTCAAAGTGCCAGAAACACGTCATTTGACTTTTGTAAGGCATCTCGACGAAGTCGAAGATGGTCATACTGCCAAACTCTTCAAATGCATAACTGACAGGCATAACTAGAAGCAATCGCAGACGGATGTGGTAATCATTTGTATGCCGGAACAACGTAAAGAAAATGATCTCAGTCATCACCGACAGTGAAGACCATTGGAAGTTAAAAACTCCAAAATGTCGATAGCAGTATGGAAAGGTACTTCCAAAAGGAGTACGAACCAAATTGTAATGGATGAATCACATGCATGACGAGGAAAACTTCCTCAAATTTGGACCATGCTTATGGTGGACGTACTCCTCCGTATCCATGGATAGGACGTGCTACAAAAGCCTAGTTGGTTGAAAAGCAGTTCCAAAACATGTACGGTCTGCATGACCACAGGAGGTGCCGGAGACAACCCAGTTTTCAATGGGTCGTGGTCTGTGATTCATGTTGTTGTACTTCAACCACGTGAAATCGAGTACACGGCATGCATGGAAAATGTACATGACATGCAAAAAATCCTTATCCACTAAGTGTTGGTGCGTCGATCACGACACCCAATTATGGATAACTTGGACAGACAAATGATCATAATGGTTTTGTGACATTTGGACAAGTTGACAGTATCAACTGACGTTTGGGATAAAAATGGAGACCCCATTACACCAAAAAGTGGTTTGGTGGATGCAAGACGTCTGCTACAATAGTCGCACGTCCCATTGAGCTACAATTTTCAAAGGAAAATGCAATCATTACATGACTTAGCCCATGTCATGACTATGTCATGAGATGGTAAACATACCATGTGTGTTAGTACGCCGACTTCAATCCTCAAGGATTGACATTGCCCTGCCTGTACACAGTGTATATTTGATGCACCATTACCTTTTGGAGGTTCTTTGCATCATTTGTCATGGCTGATGTAAACATCAGTCCATGATTGATCATGTCACTGATGACATCCTTGAACAAATCCTCAATGGCGAGACCATTGACATTGTATCACTTGTTGAGTGATGGGTAAAAATCGTGGTAACCGACTGGTACCGACTATAAAAAGGTACGTGTGTCAACCCTGTTCAGAAGACAAGGATCATTGTCAATGGAGTTGTAGATGTGCTGGAGAGGGACAGAGACTCTTCGATGGGTCATGACCAATTGTAGATGCCCGAGTGTGTTCGAAGACTTTAAGAGTCATTTTCTGACGTATGACAACATCGACCGAATGTTGAAAGTGAACAATTATGAATGTGACACATTCAGACTCATCACTTGATGAGTGAATATGTCATGGACATTGATACACCAAACTATGTGAACCGATGTCAATGACATGAGGTCCTGCACAGATTGGTGGAAATCTATTTCAGAGAAAACGGGCGACACTCATTTTCTACTAATGGTGCTCCAGAGTACCATGCCGATATCATAGACTTCTACAAACCAACTATGACATAGTTGGGATCACGTCAAGGTCTAAGTTTTGTGATCAAAGCTTATGACCATGAAGACAAGTTATTAGCTGATAGCATTAAGCTAACAATGTGTTAGCACTAATATCTTGGTGGTTTGCGTGACCATATAACAAGTCATTTTCAACATTGAGGCAGAATAATGACCAGTGTCTCATGACCAAATGTTGGTGTGAAGGGACTGTGCAAGATGGACCTTGAGAAACAATGTTTCTCATCACGATGCCATCAAAGTTGATGGCATCGTGACACGGTAAACTAGTTGTGTACGTCACTCTCTTCAAACATCATGCGGACGGATTACAATCATGCCAAAGATATGCTATAGCACCGCCTGTGCGATATTGATGTGTAAAATAGATTCAAAATCCAATTTTTTGAACAAAACCAATATTTGGAAGATATCATAATGACTACATTGTAATCAAACCATGCTTCATTGACCTCAACGGTCATGGTGAAGCAAGTAAAGTCCATGGTTCTAGAGATGGTTCAATTGAAGTACATTGTTGAACACAAGAACAATGCAATTTTGGATGTCGCTACGGCGGTATCCACAATGGTGGTTGTTTGTCAGATGTTTTTGATGAGGGAAATCTCCTCCACGAGTTCCTTAGACGAGGCATATGGAACAATTGAGTGGAAGTACCAAATGTACACAATAAAAGACATCAGAACAACACAGATTGTTGCAACGTGGCAAACATAATCCATTGGCGGGTTTCCGAATGGAACCCTTGGACGCAATAACATAAACACAACATGAATTTGGAACCGGTTGTTCCATGATCACCGGATGTGATTCATAAGTGTTGATCACAATCACATGAAAATGACACTCAAACATGTTCCTTCAACTTGTACCATAATGATTGTGATCACGGCACACTCTTTTGGTGAATACCATACAATGAAAACTTCATTCGTGGATAGAATACATGGTTTTTTAGATTGGTTACATCAGCTAACCTAGTTAAGAATAGTGTGCTTTTAACAGGGACGTGAGGGGCAGCCTACGGTACCCATTTCAGACAGAAATGAAGAGATGATGGTTGAAACAGAGATCATCTAGGTCGGAACATTGTCGTGTCTAATGATGGATGTTGACAAAAATTGGGCATGCTAAACGACCAATGCCGCCTCCTTCAAAGATGGGTGCAATCTTTGAACAAAAGAATAGGTGTGCTCAGCAACCATGTCTTAGGATCTTGGTGCCTCCCAACCCTAAGAAAACACTAGCATGGGAGCTGCATGGGCTTAGTGGAGCTTGGTTGAGTCCACCCAACCAACCCATACATGCTGAAAGAGGTTTAGTAGACCTACGCGTGGTCATGAACACGTGGTTGCAAATGGAGAGGACCGATGTCCAAATCTTGAATTGCACGTATTGACAATGTTGCGGGGAGGTACCACCTCGGCAACAAGCCCTTCGAAGAGATCATGTCAGAATGACATGGGAAGTATTATGTGGACCTGGACAGTTTTCATTGGTACGTCCGGTTAATTGGTCATAGGGACGATCCTTGCAAAGGGGGAGGAGGCGTCACCACAACAGCTTGCTGAACACGTACAACACGGAATGTGAAAACATTCATCCTATGTACCCTCTTCTAAACTGGCAGGACATTTTTGACAATGTACGCTCCAAATAGCATCCACTATGTCATCGACTTTACACGTATGATATGCCTTCGGCAAAGACTCGCCACCACTTGTGAAGAACGTGTAATGATTGTACGTGTCTCATCTTGGTAAGAGTCATGGGAATATATGATCAACATGGAATGTTGTACGTGCATGATCACAATCGTGAAAACCACGCACATGCACGGTTGATTGTGCGTGAACGTGACGCAACAATGTTGTAGATGACATGAGTTCACAACTATGATCTCATACATGCTTTTGTTGCATGGTTTTCATCTTGAAGTACACGTTGATCAAACCTCCATGAGCAATGACAAACCGGTATGGTTCGGAACAAAGGGGGAGGAATGTAGCACAAGGACCATTTTTCGATTAAAAATGGTTCAAAAATGTGTGCGGTGTGTTTTGGGGACTCGAGGCTAGTCATTTGGGGTGTCCGCGGCCGTAAAATAATCTACAGGCTAGATTCCGGATAAACCCTAGTCCATAAAAAATGGTTTATGTTGATCAAAGGCAAGAGGAGTGCCGCAATGGAAGACCCATTGCGTCACTCCTCCTCCACTCTAGTTGGTTGCTAGGGTCATGTTTCCACGTGGTTGTGCCACGTGGAGCGATAGGGTTTTTAGGTTGCATGTTTGCAAGAATGCCCTATGACGACTGTGTCCGTTTTGTCGTGACATGTCTCAGCCAAAATGGCTGAGGCAACAAGTCACTTGGCCTCCTTGGACTGACTATTCTGAGGGCCAATGTTTTGGCCCCACAGTTAGCCTCAAATCAACCCAGAGCTGTTCCAACAATCGTCAGTCATAAGAATAGCGTGTGATCCACATTCCTCCCTCGTTGTTTCTAACCATCCTGGTTTTCCATTTAACATGGGGGCTTGAGCATTGGGTACTTCATGATGCAAACCACATAACAAAAAGAACATGCATAATAGCACGTTTTAAAAACCTTTTCATCTGTGACATTGTTACAACACGTTCACATGCAAGCAACCAAACATGCGTGTGGTCTCTATGTGTGTGTACCGGCAGCATGGCCGATGCCCACCGGGACATACATTGTCAACAATGTCTTGCAAGCTTAGAAGAAGTTGTGGAAGTTAATCTGTTTTCATATTTTGTGTGGTACGAGTTCAACAATATGCTGTGGTGATGTCTCATCCCTCTTTGCAGAGAATGTCCGTATGACCACCCAACTCGGTGTCCTTGTAAAATCTGTATAGGTCCACACAACAGTTATGCATGTCATTTGGACATGACCTGTTCCCATAGGTTACTGCTGAAGTGGTATCTTCTTACAACATTGTGAGAACCTCTAACATGGGACTAAGACATCAACCCTTTTTGTTGCAACCACGTGTTTATGACCACGCATGGGTGTGTAAGACCTCCTTTAGCACTTGTGAAGTACTTGAATAAACTAAACAAAGCTCCACGATGCTAATGAACGTAGGAAGACTTATTTCACGGAAGAGACGTTGCACCGCCGCCTCCTGTTTGAGTCAACGGCTATTGTTGACGTCACAAACCTACATCTACTACAACGCTGGAATGCTGCGGCTAAAATAGGGGTAAGTGTTGTATCCATCATACACATGTGTCCTTAAAGTGTGCAATTTGGCACTTCTGTCATTACATTCATGGCCCATCGCACGTGTAACGGGCCGGATCTCCAGCTCCTGCTCTGAAGTCGTCGTCGGAGTTTGCAGAATGGCGTTCTCAGTCCGCGTCAGGGGTTTTCCCCCTTCGCGAGACTGAGGGGCAATCGTCATCAACGACCCAGAGCAGGGAGACTCGAATATTTCGAGTCTCCGGAGGCCCATTTCCGTTTTTAGCCAAACCCCTGGTTTTGGGACCCAAACCGGGGGTTTTTACCTCGAACTCGTGTGTTCGCACGAGTTATTCCGATTATATTCTGTCGAAGTTCGTCGCAAACGAACTTCGACTTACGTTTTTGTCGTCCTGGCGCGAAATCGTCGCGTGCGAGGCACGCTGGCGATTTCGCGCCAGTAGTTTTTGACCTCACCCTCGCTCCCCCTATCCCTCGTCCTCTCTTGCTCGTTTTGCAAGGAGGGCGAGGGGGGACGAGGGCACGAGGCCACGAGGCCTCGCCCTCGAGGCCCTCGTGGCCTCTTGGCCGCCGATCGAGCCACCAGCTCGATCGGCGGCCGATGGCTCGCCGGCGGGTGGCCGGCCGGCCACTTG
>SZWC01006781.1:49709-66392 GCA_023375785.1 Penium margaritaceum | reverse complement strand
CCTTGAATACAAATCTTCGCTTTACAAGTACCGATCACGGGTACTGTACGGTTGTCACCGACAACAACTGCGCCATTCGATGGCTCGTACTTCAGGCCAACCTGTCGGGTAAAGCCAAGGCTAACAAAAGAGTCGTCCCCTCCAGTGTCAGCCAGTACGTTCACGGGAGCACCAGCTAGGTGTCCTTTGAACTGCATCGTCATGTTGCCTCCACTCTTCCGAGTGAACAGACTCGACGACGGTAAGCCGAGTTTGTGATAAACACGGAATCTGTACGACGGGCGTCGCATCTCCCATGATTCACCCACTCGAGTCCACATTTTGTGGGCACGTGTGAATTCGGCCAGCACCTTCCAGTCTTTAAATTTTACTGGGTCGAAATCGTCGACTAAAGGTACTGCGAATGTGATTGAACTCATTGCTTTCAGTGCATTTGCTTCAATCACTGTGTTATACAACTCTTGCACCGTGGTTGGTGTCGCCACCACTAAGCAGGTTCGGTCATGCATCTCGTCTGGTGATGCAAGGTTTAGTGGGCAATGTCGATCAGCAAGTGTAGAATGAGGTTCAATGAGAGGGGAGAAAACAACAGAGAAATTTGAACTCGTCAAAAACTCAAATTGTTTAACATCCTCGTCTGAAAACATGAACTCACACTCGTGATCCAGTNGTGGAAGGCGCGCTGCGCCTCCTCACGTTGGGTGCACTTCTTGCGCATGATCGCGCAGAAGGCCTCCCACGGCATGGGCTGCCACTCGAGGTGCGGCTGCTGCGCAGTCCACTCCTTGACCACGTACTTGAAGAGTTTATCTTCAAGCCGCGTCGTGGCAAGGTCGCCCCACTGGCTGAGTGGAGCCTTGTGGACACGTAGCACGTGCTCCATGCGGTTCAGCCAGTCGGTCAGCTTCACGCCCTTCCGGAAGATCTCCACACTGTGGAGGAAGGACGTGTTCATGACCGGCCCCGAAGTCGTCGAGGTAGGCAGGTCGTCGCTGCCACCGGCAGTGGCATCCGCAGTTGCGACACGCTGCACTTGCTGCTGCATCCGCACCTGGGTCACGCTCTGCAACGCCTTGTCGAGGTCGTTGCATCGGCGGCTTGCCTCATGGGCGGCCAAGCGCTGCAGCTGGCGATCACGGTCAAGGTCCGTGATGCTCTGCCCGACGTGGGCCAGCAGGTTGGCGAACGCGAACTTGAGCTCTGATGTCGTCAGAGCATCGGCGATAGCCTCCAGGGCCTCGCGTTGTCCGTGCACCCTTACCCACTGCAAGAGGGTACGGTTCGCGTACACCCCTCCAAGGAGTCCCACCTTTCGGAGGAGACTATCGTCGGCAACGACGCTCGAGTGGGCGCTGCCCTGTCCCATCGCGGCCACATCGTAGGAAGGGGGGTCCGCCGCCAATCCTCCGAGGGGTGCCGTATCTCCACCGTCGGTGGTGGTCTTCAGTCGGCCTGCCGCCTCAGCAGCAAACTCCGCAAGCCTGCGACGGCCATCGCGAATCGCTTTTGCGGCGTCGTCGTCTGGCTCGTTCTCGCGGGAACTTCCCGTGCGACTGCTTTCAGCGCCCTTGCTGCTCTCGGCAGTCTCGCTGCCGTCGGCAGCCTCAGGCGATGCGGCGGGCGCCTTTTCCTTCTCGAGCGATCGGCTTGAGTTCGCCGCACGACGATGGCGATGGTCACGATCCTCGTCGCCTTCGCCATCGTCGGCGTCGTGCTCTTCGTGGGGGTCCTCCTCCGGAAGGTCCTCCTCCATCGCGTCGTCCGTCGCATGGGGGTCGCCCATGTGCGCGTCGACGTGCTCGTCGAGCACCTTTGCGGCCTCCGCACGCTTCTCGGTATCGCCGAGGTTGGCGTCGGTTGCCTTAGGCGGCATGGTCGCCTTTGGCGACACGGTTGCCTTAGGCGGTAAGGTTGCCTTTGGGTTGGCAACCGTGCTCGCGGCGGCGGCTCCCAAAACTTGGAGTCCGCCAAGGGCGCGTGGTGAGAACGTCACCACCTTGCCCTTGTTGGCCTTAAACGGTGCGGCACTTGCCATCCCGTCGCTCGTGCGTCTAGCACGTGAAGCTTGTTGTGGGGATCACCCCACAACGAGGAGGATTCGCCTCCTTTGGCGTTGCTCTCACGATCGGTGAGGCAATTTTAATTTATAATTCTATTTTCCTAGGCCGCCACGTCGGCACAAGATCGTGGATTTTTGGAACTAGACTTCCTAAGCCGTGACTCACGGCGATTGGCAAGCACTAGTACCTAGGAAAACAGAAAATTACAATACAAGAAAATGACAAGAGGTGTGAGTACCGCTCACAAAGCTAGGAGAAAGAATGGGAGAGGAATTCCACAATTCCTAGCAACTCCTCCAATCCTTCTTCTAACTCTTGTCTTCTTCTTGTCTTCTTGTCTTCCTTGGCCTCCTCTTGAGTCTTCTTTGCGCGTCTTGCGCCCCTTGGCGGCGTCCTCCTTGAGCCGACGGCGTTGGGGAAGCCGCCAAAAGTCCTCAAGATGTCGTCCTCCCTCTCTTTAGAGCTTCCTCAAGCTTTGAGAGCCCCTGGCCTTGGGGAGGAACGCTGTCCCAATTTTTGGTTGAAGGAAGGAAGGAGGGAACCTTGAAAAGAGGGGAAAACTTGGTGGTTTGGGGGTGGGCACTCCCCACCCCGTCCCACAAAAATCCCTTAGGCCCCCTGGAGGTGAGGAGAGGCTGTGGAGAATAAGCCCCAAAAAATAGAGCTCTTCTCTAGCTTCCTAACGCACTTTACGGCGCCTCAAACGGTGAAGCGTAGATGCCGTAGTCCCTTCTGGCGTTTGTGCTGCTGCTTGCAGCTGCCGGCGGCGTTTTATCTATGTCGTAGCCGCCGTTTCCGTCGAACACTTGGTCGCGAGGGTCGTCTCGCTCTGAGAACCACTGTAACGGGCCGGATCTCCAGCTCCTGCTCTGAAGTCGTCGTCGGAGTTCGCAGAATGGCGTTCTCAGTCCGCGTCAGGGGTTTACCCCCTTCGCGAGACTGAGGGGCAATCGTCATCAACGACCCAGAGCAGGGAGACTCGAATATTTCGAGTCTCCGGAGGCCCATTTCCGTTTTTAGCCAAACCCCTGGTTTTGGGACCCAAACCGGGGGTTTTTACCTCGAACTCGTGTGTTCGCACGAGTTATTCCGATTATATTCTGTCGAAGTTCGTCGCAAACGAACTTCGACTTACGTTTTTGTCGTCCTGGCGCGAAATCGTCGCGTGCGAGGCACGCTGGCGATTTCGCGCCAGTAGTTTTTAACCTCACCCTCGCTCCCCCTATCCCTCGTCCTCTCTTGCTNCTCGATCGGCGGCCGATGGCTCGCCGGCGGGTGGCCGGCCGGCCACTTGACCGGCCGCCGGCCACCCAGCCGGTCGGCCGCCGGCCGGCCGGTAGCCAGCGGGTGGCTGGCCACCGGCCAGCCCTCGCGATAGCGAGGGGTGGCTTGCAGCCACCCCCTCGCTATCGCGAGGTGGGAGGGCCGAACTGGCCCTCCCGCTACAGCACGACAACCGTAGAATTTTTACGTCGATCGGCTAAGTGCGTTTTGGCCACTTTCCGTGACCTGTGGTGTTTTGTTCCTCAAGGTTTGAGAAATGTTGACAGAAGTGTTGCAAACCATATTGACATTTCAACATTGTTTGGCCAACTTTTCAACAATGATAGATCTTTGTAAAACCAAGCCTGGATATTCTCAAAGTCACCCGACTGCTCGGCGCAGCTTCTTGAAGCAGCCACTCACGGCGCGACCTCACATGCGTTGCTTGGCTCAAACGGGGAGGACCCTAAATGTGCATAGTTATAATCCTCGTCATTGTATATATGTGCTTGACCTACTCAACACTGGAAATGGAAGCATACTTGCTGCGTAGTACAAAAAATTCCAATCGTCCCAATTCCCTTAACCTTTTATTCTCCCGTACCTCATCCCTGTGAACCACCTATGTTATGCTCGGCATAACAATCTACTTGGCCACCGTTGGAGCACATGCTACGGTTGTAGCAATAGTGATGAGATGTTGACCGACTAGGCCAAAATGCGCGAGAAGGCGAAGGCCTCTGGCCTTCGCCTTATCCCAGTTTTCACGCGAAGACGGCATTCAAGCAGAGTGCTGCTTCTTTGCTTCACTCCTCCCCACCTAGAGGGAGAGCCATCCCGGCTCCCTTACTCTCTAGTGAAGGAAGAGTGGACCCGGTCCCAGCTATCACACGCGAGGCTCAAACCCTGGCTCTAATACAAAACATGTGATATTGACTGACTAGGCCAAAACCCGCAGGTAGGCGAAGGTCTCCGGCCTTCGCCTACCCCAGTTTTCCCGCCAAGGCGGCGTTCGAGTCGCATGCTGCTGCTTTGCTACAATGGTACAGATGGATCAGGAAATGCTGCTCCTAGCACTGAGACAAAAGAAGAACCCTGACCCCAAGGTCAATTTATCCAAAAGGCGAAAAGCACATGTACCCCTCGTTTTGGACAATAAGCCCCATCCGCCCCTATGTCGGAACAATAAGCCCCATCCACCCCTCTGTTAGAACGATAAGCCCCATCCGCCTGTGCGTCAAAATGATAAGCCTCATCCATCCCTTTGACATGGACGTGAGTTTGCAGGGATAGAAAATCAACGATATACCCCTCTTGCTTGTCAAAACATAGCATGTCCACGTCGCATGGATGCGGCGTCGACATGCTGACATCACCTTTTGTGACATGATCATCACAAACTCCTTAATAGAAGGGCTTGCCATTTTTTGTAAGTGGGTTGGAGGGAGTTTGAATGGGGGGTTTGGGACTCCCCATGCGTTGAAAGGGAACCTGCTGGGCGCCGCTACCGCGGGGCCCAGCAGGTGCCCGCGTAAAGATAGACCCAAAATCCCCGGTGTAATTAGGGGAAGATTTTGTCTATAGTTTGTATATCAAACGAGGGTACAAATCTGAACAAAATGTAAAAGAAAACAAAAGGGATTTCCGACTCCCCACAAATGGAGCGGGGATTCCTACAGACGTCCGTCGTCCGAAATCCCCTGCGAAGTCCCCCCCCCCCACTCCTCCCTGCCTCTCGGCAGTCCACCGGCCGCCCGTGTTGGTTTGTGTAGCTTTTCACCCGTCACGAGCGATGACCATGGTGATTACCCGTATACTCCATAGTGGTGGTATGGAGCAGCAGTACTGGAGAGCACGGCATGATCCCTGTTGCAGACCCAGCTGGCACTAAAGCATTGACGGGTGTTGGCTCCACCCACCAGCGGCTGCCAGACAGCGGCCACGATGCTGTGGGAGCTTGCCGGGTGCTTTGCGGTTTTTCTACAGACGTTAGAGTTTTCTCGTTGGATTGGCTCTCGAGCTCGATTTGCATGTTTTGCATTGTCTGTCCACCAATCAATGCACGACATGTGCGTGTGACCAGTCGTAGTTTCCGGCTTAAGATTTTACATTTCAAGGTTCAAACGGTGTTGCATTTGGATACCTGTGCGCCTAAACAACACTTTTGGGTCGTATTTAGGACAAAATGACAATGTCGCATGTGTCACACGTCGTACAACGCGGCAACTATTTATGCTGTATGTTTTTCTGTTGTCATCTCTGTCTGCATGTCTTCATTTTATGGAAGCACATTTGACACTAGTTGTGTTGCCTAGCCAAACCCTTGCCGTTTCGCGTCCAACCTATGTTGACGCCGCGAGCCGGCTGAGTGCAGACGCCTAGTCAGTGGCAAGTGTGCTGGGAAGCTTCTTGGCAATCTTATTTTTGTCTCAGAGAAAACAAGTCACTGCTCATTGTGCTATGTAGCAAAGACGTAGGAGCGAGTTACTGCTGCGTCTTTGCTGCATAGCACAACGAGCTGTGGCTACTATGGGTGGCTACCGCTACTACAATGAGTGGTAGCAGCGATAGCCACCCAGAGCACTAGCAGAAGATCCTCGAAGGACCCACAATGACTATGTTGCAGTAAAGCAATGGAGGGAGAGGAGGCAGCGGTGGCAGCCGCAAGCACTAGCAACATCACTCTATATTAGCATCAGGTACGGGAAGCACCTCTAGGAGTACTAGCTATGGGAAACAGCCATAGCCATAGAAGCAGCAGGAGCAGCTGCAACAGCAGCGGTGGACGGCAGTAGCCACACTAGGAGTAGCAGCAGCAGCGATAGTAGTAAGCAGCTACAATAACGGTGAAGGGCAACAGCCTCAGCAGTTGCCGCAGCAGCGGCGGCAGCTATGAGCAGATTCAACAATGGTGGCAACCAGCAACTGCAATAGCATTGGAGGAGGGCAGCAGTCACACCAGCAGCCGTAGCAGTAGTGGCAGTGGCAATCAGCTGCAGTAGCAGCGGTGGAGGGCAGCAGCCTCAACAGTAGCCGTAGCATAAGCGGCTGCTGCGAGTAGCTGCAGCAGTAGCGGCGGCGAGCAGCAGCCAGCAATTGTAGTAGTAGTGGCGGCGTACAGTAGTCGTGGTAGCAGCAGGAGCAACAGTGGCTACGTGCCGGTACACGTGCACTCCGCAATCATAGCAGTAGTAGTACATGCAACAGTAGTAGCAGCAGCAACGGCGCTGACGGAGAGCAGCCACAACAACAAAACCTAAACCAACAGTAGCAGCAGCGGTGGCGGCGGCGGGCAGCTGTAGCGTGCGGGCGCAACTGCTTACACCCAGAGCAGCAGCAGCAGTGTGTGTAGCAGTGGCAGCCGCAGTGGTAGTAGCCATTGCTTTGGTTTGCCTGTAGTACAAAATTGCCTTGTAGTTTTGTGCAGTAAGTGAGCTTGCCCAGGGGAAAGCTCGTGGATCAGCAAGCTATCCGAGCCAGCTCCCTCGACCAGCTTGACGAGCGGGCTTGCTCGATGAGCTCGCTTGAGGCAAGGGTCAAGCCAAACAGCAACAAAAAAGGGAGGACAGGAGGGGTCCTTGAGTGGGGAACTCAAGAAAGATGCCGAGAAAGGTACCTCACTAGCACCGACTGTTTGGTGAACCAAAACAAAAGGTCAGGGGACGTTGATTGTAATAGCAGCAAAGAAGTGGCTGGGGGTCACAGCCGTTGATTGGCGACGGCGACCGATGCAGTAGCAGCAGCCGCATTCATAGTGGCACCACCAGCAGCATTACCAACTAGTGGAAGTTTGTAGGGGACCACCGCCGTCGGCATTGACGGCGGCCTTAGGCAACAGCCACAGTAGTAGCAACACCGAAGGCGGCCTGAGGTTGCATGTTTTGTTTGCTGTGTGATAGTAGCATAGCCTTTGCATAGCAGTCACACAGTAGCGCACCACTAGCATGGTGGTGGCCGCCCTTGTGACAGCATTGGAGCACGTGTAAGAGACTATGCTTTGATTGCCCATCTCCCCTTGTGTTCTTGTGCCATCCTGAGGAAGCGCCCTGTGCACTCACCTATGCCAAGCTCTGCAGATGAGCACACTGGTGTGGTAAGGAGCGCAGTCGGTGCCATGGTTGGCACTGGCACTACATGCGTGGTAAGCACCGCATCCACATTGGCAGTTGTAGCCGTGGCACATGCCTCACGCGTCTAACGGCTTTGCTTGTTACTACTATGGTGATCGGCACCATAGCTGGCGCCAGTGTTGCCAACGACGTGCCGGGTGGCGACTGCCCTAGATACAGTCCCGTGTTTTTTCTTCACCATCCGACTCAGAGACGTCAGCCGATATTGTGGCACCCCTCAATGGGGCTATGGCGGTGTTGTGCACTGATCTCTAGGATGTGAAGCGCATGGTGCAACAGCTCACAAACCATGTGGTCTTTGAGCGGGTCATTGCCATCATGTTGCAACAGACACCTCCATCTTCCTCTTCGCCATCCTCACGGGCATTAATTCTGTCACCTGACACTGCCCCGCCTCCCGACCTTAGCTCCACATCTCACACCCTCCGCTCTGTCCTGATGTTAGATGGAGTCATCCCGACCTTTGGCTCCTCTGCACCTGAGGTACTCCCTTCAACTTGCGCTCATTGCACTTGCACTTGGCACGCAAGGCAACAGCCAGCACGTTCGGCTAGATGTGTCCAGGAGGAAGCGGTACTGGTAGCAGTGGCAGACATTACTGTGGAGCTAACTCTATCGTACCTGGTCATAAGGTTGGTGCAGTACCCCTTCTCAGATTTTATCAGTGTGTCGGTAAAGGGGGGGATGGAGTGCCTGACGACGACCACTGGAGAGTGCATGAGTGATGTGACAGACGATGCTACATGACAGGGCGCTCTCAGTGAGGACGAGTCATTCGAGGAGTGGTCTGACGCGAAGTCGGAGGCGGACGAGTGGTCTGACGTGGAGTTGGAGGCAAACGTAGCCTTTTGGTCGCCTCACGATATGTGAGCAGGAAATTGGTGACAGTCACTTTTGCGAAGGGAATAACACGATTTTGCATTAGTTTTTGAGCATGGACATGATCACAACATTTATAGGGATAGTCATGAGCTTTCCAACGCACTAAAACCGCACACGATTTGGCGAAGCGTAGCCCAAGTTACGCTTGCCGGAGCGCAGATCTCACCCACCACAGAAGCCTGGCGCCGCCACTCTCTATGGCGCCTTCCTTCACGTGCTAAGCGCCTTTCTCAAGGTGCACATCCCATTGCACATAATGTATGCATCCCCTGCACTGTTTCCATGCACCTCCCTTGCTTTTGGGTCAAGTTTGGTGATGGGGCGTGACGAGGTTTGAAACATATCCATGGACATGCAGTCGGGGACTTAGCCAAATTTCTGACTGCATGTCCACGGACAGGTTCCAAACCTCATCAAAGTCCCCGAGTAACAAAACATAGTACTGAGTTTCGGACGCCGAGCCATGATTTTTGCTAAGTCCCTCAATAACAACCTGTAGTACAAGATCCGGTGGATGATCCACCTGATCAGGTGGATCATCCACCGGACGCCTTGGCAGGACTTCCGGAGCAATTTCTCCAGATGGTGTTATTGTTACTCGGTCCGGTTGATTATCCACCAGATTTCGAGTCCCAGCCAGATCCCTGAGCCGCTGCGCACACCCGAACTTTGGAAGGCCATATCTCCCTTGATATTTGTTCGATTCCGGTGAAACAGCTTCCACTGGATTTAGCAACTTGTCAACTTTAAGGGGCAATCATTCACTTTAGGATCTGAGCAATCCTCGAGCCGCTAGATTCACTGGAGCGGATGTTCCTCTTTCTGGTGGCTCGTCGGCACCTCACGGCACCGCGCTTGGGCATGCGGAGGGACAAATTTTCAGCATCACCCTCCATGCCTGCCATGTCAGGGTCCCCCTCCAAAGGATCAAGAAGTGGCGGGTCCTATCCTGCCGCTCTCCTCGGTGTAGATGCTGACTGCTGTGCAGGTGTGACACTGCCGAACCCCCCGAAGGTCTCCTGTGGGGCCGTGGACTGACTCCAAAGAAGATCAGTGAGCGTGCGGATGGGGTCGGTCTGCTACTGCTGTAGGCGACGTATCTCATCTTGCTGACTCCGCAGGTCCTCAATAGCCTGCGAGCGCGGGCTCGGGTTCCTTGAGGAGGAGGAGGAGGGATCAGGTGGTCCTTTGTCCTTGTCACCAGTTGGAGCCATGTTAGTGCTCAGTATGGGGCCGAACATTGAAAATGCTCCGAAAAATAAACCCACAGCGTTTCTTGAGGAGTTGAAACGTTCGGAAAAAATGACGTTTTGACCACAAAATGTTTTACGTCAGCACGGCCAATGATGACGTCAGCGTTTTTTTACGATAGCAAAAAGTACCCTAGCGTTCTTTACGCTGGCTTATTTTACGCCAGCATTTTTTTTGGAGGTCATGCGAACTTTGCATGACCGGTGTGGGTGACCTCGTTGCCCCTGCTTGTGACTATGCAAGGGCTGCGCAGGCTTGCGTAGTGCCACGTAGGCATGTGAAGTGCTGCGCAATTTCTACACAGCTACGCCGCGGTGCTACTATTGCTACTGTCAATGCAGCAGCTGCAATGCTGCTGTTGCTGTACTACTACTACTTCCGCTGATGCTGCTGCTCTGTTGTTGCTGCTAGCGACTCCTAATGCCATCGCTACCGCGAGCTGCTACCGCCGCTGTGCGGTATCAGTGCACGCAGCCGCCGCCGCAAGCTTCTTCTTCGAGCTGCTACTTCCTTTTTTTTGGTGTACAGGCTGGCAGCCAGATACGACTAGTGCTGCCACCCATTGCTGCTAGAGCTAGTAAATGCCGCAGCTCAACCGATGAGGTGGTGGGTACTGCATGATGATGTTGTTGCTGAAATCGGCAGTAACGAGTCCCAGGATATGGTGGCAGCAGTAACTCTCACTATTGCTACCGGTGATACGTCTGTGCGGCAGAGCTCATCGAGAGGGGTCTCGCTGCTCTGATACCATGAGAAGATGTGTGGAAGCTTCCTAGCGATATTGTCACTCACTAGGCGTCACTGCCTGGTCAGACAATGACGACAATCACAAGTCGTGCACACAACGGCAAGGGTCTGGGTAGGCGACACAAGGCACAGTTTCATAATGCTTCAGTACCATTTGCAGAGAGAAATGACAAATGACAGGTCCATGGCATAAGTACCTACTGCGGCGCACGGCGGGTGTCGCACGGGCAGTGCAAGATTTGTCCTAAAACCGGCCCAAAACCACAGTTTTGGCCGTAACTTAGCGTAGACAAGTCAGAACGCTACGCCATCTGAACCTACACGTGAAAAACCTCAAGCCGGACACTAAAACAGGTGACATGCATGCATCCGGCAACAAACGGTGGACACACAATGCAAAAACATGCAAATTAGGCCGACGGCCAGTCCACCGATAAAATCCTACAAGTTGCAGTAAAACTGTTGAAGGTCCCAGACACCATCCAGGACTTTGGGGCGTCCGTCGATCAGCTCCAAGCAGGTAGTCCACCGCCAGACGACGCTCTGGTGCCACCTGGGTCCGCATCAGGGATCTGCACAAGCATGGACACGGCTGAGTGTTCACAGTAAACTGTACAGGTCCACACAAACGTCTCAAATCAGAACAGCTCCTTCAGCCGCATCATCAGTCGTTAGAGGTATACATGCGGGAGGGGCACCAGGAGACGTCGAGGTTGCCTGCACGGCCACTATGGCCAGCGCCACTGCCATAGCTGTCTGTAGAGGTGCATTCATCGCGAAGGACGCGGCTCTATTAGTACCTGATGCACTACTTGCAGAGCTGGCCCGTGTGTTGGAGCGTTTACACTCTACGCTTTGTGACGAGGAGGATGCAGTGGCGTGTGTGGACAGGCACCTGCAGGATCTTATACTTGAGCTACGTGCAGTGAGCACACGTTGGAGCACCGCAGACGCTGCGGGTCGTCGGGTAGTGGTAGTAGATGTCAAGGATGTGTACACGTGCCTCAAGGCTACTGAGTGGACGTTGCACGGTGCAGTGTGGAGGCGGTAGGACTTGCGCTGACAGTTGAACGAGGCGATATCAGTGGACACCTTATCATTGGTGGCCTGTGTAGGAGGAGTCGCTATTGTAGTTGTCACCTGCTACTCTGACAGGTGCAGCGCTGAGGGCCTCCATAAACTACATCACCTACTGTATGCCTGCCAGCTGCTGAGCCGCACATCGCCACGTGGACTCTGTAGTATCAAGATATGTGTATAGCTCATTCAACTCTGCTGCGGCTGCCGAGTGGCCTGCTGTATCTGCGGCATGCAGACGGTCAGTCGCGGGACAAACTTGTCTGTGGACCTCGATCGCGTGCGCGTTGGCACGAGCCACAGGCCATGGCCTACTGTAGCCTTGCCGCCTTGTCGCGCAGGTCAGCTGTTGGATCATCTATCGTATGTTCGCTAGCTGTTGGCAAGGCGACAACACGTTGTGTCTTCATTTGTAGGAGGTGATGCTATGGAGGCACCGGCTACTGCTGACACACTTGTCTCTCAGCCGTTGACTGCTAGCTGGACGTTGACATTCATTGGTAGATCTGCCCCTGTGGCGTCATCATCGGGAGCCCGTACATCCTGGGGCACCTCCAAACCCTTGGTGCATAGCCTATTGTCCACCTACTACTGAACTGCCTCCCGTCGCTGACATGAATCCTGTAGAGACCACCCAGTTGCCTCGAGACGTGTGTCCACATCCTCTAAGTTTGCCTTGGCAATCCGTCGTGTTAGAACATGTGCACCATAACAAGAACTACTGGCCTCCAGGAGCTTAGCCATGAGACCTTGCACGTGCGCCTCTGCTCAAGCCATGATTGCCTCTTGCTCATCAACCGCGGAGTGTAGGCGCCCCGTACGGGAAGTGCAGCTCGGATGAGTGTAGCGGTGTTGTCGGCTAGAACCGCCATGGTGTCAGCGATGGCAGTAAGGGAAGCCATGAGTCGGAGGTCCGCAACTTGCTCTACATCCTCCACGGTAGGAGCATTTGTAAGGGTGACTAATGCAGGCTCATTAGATTCCGCGAAAACATGTGCCTGTCGACTGTCAGCACTGTCGACCACGGTAGGAACTCCTCCTGTACGAGCCATTGCTAATGAGGCATCCATAGATATCACCTCCTCCAACTGTTGGCACAAGTCCGACTGCATCCACACTACACCGTGTGGCATCCACTCAGCAGCCTCAAGATGCATGTACACTCCCTCGACGTCTACTACTGCTACCCGACGACCCGCGGCTTCTGTGGTGCTCCAACGTGTGCTCGCTACACGCAGCTCAAGCGTAAGATCCTACAAGTGCCTGTTCGCATGTGCCACTACATCCTCCTCGTCACAAAGCGCATAGCGTAAACGCTCAACCACAGAGGTTGGCTCTCTTGCTTGTGCATCAGCTACTGCTCCGGGACGGTCGCACCTTTGCAGACAGCTATGGCAGTGACGTCGGCCATAGCGGCCGTGCTGGCAACCTCGATGTCTCCTCCCTCTCCGGGTGCCCCCCCGCATGTGTACCTACAATGACTGATGCTACGTTGTCTAGTTTCGACGCCCTGCCAGCAGTTGGCGGCCAGGTGACAGATGATCTGACGGCTGACCTACGCGACGAGGTGGCAAGGCTACAGAGGGTCGTAGCTCGTGTAGATGTGCATGCAATTGGGGTCTACCATCAGGTTTGTTCCGCGACTGACCATCTACATACCGCAGATGCAGCCGGCTACTTGGCAGTCGCAACAGAGCTCGACGAGCTGCACACGCATCTTGATGCTACGGAATTCGTGTGGCAATGTGGTGCTCAACACTTGGCAAGCATACAACATGTGATGCAGTTGGAGGAGGCCCTCAGCGTTGAACCAGTCAGAGTAATAGGTGACGACAACAGTGATGACTACGCCATTGGCAACGACAATGAGGACAGTGTCGACGACACTATGGGGTGAGGCTACGTGCGGGTATGTCCTATCAGCATCGTTCTCACCCTTGGTGTTGCTATGCAGGTATATGTGGCCATGGGGGGGCTATGCCATCCCCCCTTACGGGGGATGCTGTGTACAACTATCAGCTTTACTCTTGCTGTTGGGCTCTACCACACAGGGGGAGTGTTGGCGTGTGTGCTTTTGCCTGAAGCCTCCTTGTGCGTAGCACATAGAGATACCAATGTTCTATGGTTGACATGGGTCGAGGTGGTGATGGTCGAGACCCGTAAAACCTGGTGAGTTACATCGGTGTGATGTGGAGACCCATTGCCTCCACCTGTTAGGTATGCTCCATCCATGCAAGCAGGTGTGGTCAAGACCCAGACACTCGGAGACATGTTATGGGGTTGCAAGGAGATCTTGTTGCTCTATACCCCCTGCATGACGTTTGGCACATGGGTATGTGATTAGCCTCTTGCATGGTCGAGACCCCGTCACTTGGTGGGTTGCACCACTGTCACGAGGAGACCTTGTAATGTGGCTGGTTTTACGAGCGATCGTTCCCTACCTCCAGTCAGTCATCATTGTGGTGATGGCTGTGTCAGCCAAGGGGAGTGTTGGTTTGTGTGACTTTCAACTCGTCACGAGCGACGACCATGGTGATTACCCGTATATCCCGTACTGGTGGTGTGGAGCACCAAGATTAGAGAGCACGGAAACACGATCCATGTTGAGGACCCAGCTAGCACCGGAGCATCGACTGGTGGTGGTTCTACCCACTAGCAAGTGCCAGAGAGCTACCACGACATCCCGGGTGCTTGTTGCGGTGCCTTTTGGTTTTTCTACAGACGCTAGAGTTTTCTCGGTGGACTTGCTCTCGACCCTGATTTGCATGTTTTGCATTGTCTGTCCACCGATTGCTGCCAGACTTCTGCATGTGACAATTTGTAAAGTCCGGCTCAAGATTTTGCATCCCTAGGTTCAGACGGTGTTGCGTTTGGATACTTGTGTGCAGGTTTATGGCCAAAACAGTGGTTTTGGGCCGTATTGAGGAAAAACTTACACTGCCGGGTGTGTCACCCGTTGCAACAGCGCAACACAAATAGTTGCGCTGCGGCAACTATTTATGTTGTATGTTTGTTGGTTGTCATCTCTCCTTGCATGTGTTAATTTTTTAGAAGCACATTTGACAATATTTGTGTCGCCAAGTTAAGCCCTTGCAGTTTCGTGTCTGACCTGTGTTGACGCCGCAAGCTGACTAGGCACTGACGCCTAGTCAGTGGCAAGCGTACTAGGAAGCTTCCTGAAGATATCATCTGCCTGTTCCATGGTGGCCCTCAATGGTGAGGGCCTCAATCGGCGGGCAGGTGGGTGGGCAGGTGGGCTGCGTGAGGCAGGGAAGGGGGGGAGGAGGGTGTTCCGCATCAGACGTACACGAGTCCCTTATCTTTCCGAGAGGGTACTTCTGTTGTTACACAAACAGCCCATCACATTGCAAAGACTGCAATTTTCGCTCCGACAGTCGAGGGCAAACTGGCCAAATAACCCTCCCTGAGTGGATGTTCCTGAATCTTCCAACAGCTTCGACCACTCTCGTGAACCTCCGAACAGAAGTATCACGACCTTTTGGTTGACTTCTCGACACACCAAAATGAATCTGGACTTATGAAGGTGGATCACGCATCTTCACCGTCGATTCTTCAAGACCATCTACTTCTCCACGGACCTTCTTGAATCTGATCACTCACGACGTGGCTCCACACGCGTCACTAGACAAACGATCCAACGACCCCGACTATGGTTCATTCGTAACTCGACACTTGTATATACATGTTCGATCATTTTGACACTTGTCATCGAAGTACACTTACCGCTAATTGTAAATTGCTCAAGTGTCCCAAATTCTAGATCGTGTTTTGGCTCGCAAACTCTACATATGCACCATCTACGTTTCATTCGGCACAACACTTGGTACATGAGCGCACCGGTGCTAAAGAGGCATCCTACTGCTTTATCTATCCGGAGTACTACCTCGCACAAGTCAGTGGCGCATCTCGAACGTCAAAGACTTTGCACACTTTGCGATTTCAACGTGAGGCGAGCGAGCGCAACAGACGACCAGCAGCGGGTCCTCGGTGACGACTTTGGCGATGGAGGAGCAGTACGCACCGATGCACGCGAATCCTGAAGTGACAGCGCATGCTGGCGTGGCAGGCTTTGCGGCAGCTGGAACTACCTCTACAACTTTGGCGACCAATCTGGTCATTGACCCAATGGCGATGAACCAGCCGCCCCTAGCGATAGCCTCAACGACGATAGCAGGGACGACATGTGGCACTGGACGACAGGCGCGGATCAACGAGGAACTGGTGTACATGATCTCTGCAATCGAAGGAATCAACAACCACCTGCTCCAACAACTCAATGTCGCGATGGAGGCTCTTTGCAACGCAAGCACACATGAAATGGTGCTCATCGAGATGAATTCCCAACTCTTGAGCGAAACCTAGAATTTGTCCGGCTCCACCAGAACCTTTCGATCCTACAAACTCGAAAGGAGCAACGGTTTGGATGTGGCTGACAAGTTTTGAGGTGTACTTCACCACTGCTAGGGTGAACAACGATCGTAAGAGAATTGACCTCGCGGCCGCACTTTTGGTTGACACGGCGCTAAGTTGGTGGTCCGACCTAAAGACCATCCAACGACAGCAGGAGACCGGCGGAGCCTCATCAGCAGTCCACGGCACCCGTCTCACATCGCCGACTATAGGTGTTCTAACCTTGGAGCAAATCGACCCACATTGGTAAGACATGCTGACGCCACCAACTGACAGGAACGATTTTTTGCGTGCGATACTCGCACGCTTTGGATGACTGAACGAGAAGTCCGACACACGGTACAAGATTTAGTGTCTACTTCAACAGTCTAGCGTGGTGGAGTATACGAGGAGATTCCGCAAGATTATCTTTGGAGCAAACATCACCCTCGATAAACTCTGTCTTCAGTACAACAACGACCTCAAGCAAGATATCCGGCGAGCAATCGCTATCTTCGGCATCCAGAACGACTTGCCGCCGTTGGTCATAGTAGCAAAAAGGATCGACAGTGCAGACTACAACGCTCGGATCCAGGAATCCTACAGCTGGCAACTATTGGCTCTAGTGGGTGTGGAGGCACCCTCAAGGATGCCTAGCTCTTGCTGGTTCACGCTACCAAGGTTTGGGGCAGCCAAGGGACACCAATGGTGAAGAGTGTGGAGCACAAGGATCACGGATGTGAGTGGGCAGAACACGTCGCACTCAGTAGATCTGAATCGAAACACGTTTTTGTTAGTTAGCATAGTGAGATTACATCAGATCCTTATAGCCTGTGATCTAAGATTTCCAACGCATCCAAACA
>SZWC01006781.1:20111-34814 GCA_023375785.1 Penium margaritaceum | reverse complement strand
TGGCCACTCAGGCACCAGAGGCACCAGTACCTTTTGTAGGTGCTGACTCCAGCCGTGCAGCTTCCTAGAAGCCGCACGGACATGGAGGAGCCGCAGACGCAAATCGCGTCAGCCGCCATCCTCTCTTCACCCGCCTGTGCCGGACTCAAATAGCCACCAAAAGTTGCGCGCTATGGCTTGTTGGAAAGCTTAGATCTCAAGCTTTCCATCACACCCTTTCTCGCCTCATTTGGAGCTCTGTAGCCTCCAGCATTCACCGTTCCGCATCACTGATTTGAATTTTTCATTTTTTCGGCCTCAGCACAAAATCAGGTCGTTTTGGCCTTTTTCCCCACTTTTTGAAGACGAAAATTTCACCATTGTCTTCAGCATCCTCAGACGCCTCTGTGGTCCAAATTTCGCTTCATTTGGACAACCTTCAATTTCTAGTGGTGAAAATTTAAGTTTTTAAACATTCAACACTTCGCCGATTTTTTGGTCAGAAGGTCGACTTTTGTCACCGTCCTAAATCGGCGAGAAACGCTGACGGTTCTGCGTTCGGACGACTTTCGCACCGGCTCACCATGGAGCCGGGCAGCTCCAAAGGCAACGAGCTGGAGGACACCGTCACGAGCGGGGGCCGCAGCCCACGCTCAAAGGCGATTGACTTCCTGCTGGTGGAGCAGTCGTCACTCCGCCAGCGCCAGGATGAGCAGTCAGCTACGCTGCGACAGATCCGTGATGCCTTGGTCTCTCTGTCTGGGACACCGGGACATCAGCCCAGGAGAGAGAGAGAGAGAGGCAACCCCATCGGCCCAGGAGTCTGCTGGCCCCACTGCCGCCCCTGCGCAGAGACGAGAGTCCATGGTCGAGGAGTGGGATCAGGCGCCACCTCCCACTGGGGAGGACGCGCTTCGCCGGCTGATGGAGCAGATGAGGAGCCTGCGCATTGAGACACCGGCACCCAGTCCGAGGGGACAACAGCAGCAGCAGCAGCAGCAGCAGTAGCAGCAGCAGGAGACCGACCCGCGTCAGGTCTCGGGTGCCGCTGGAGGAGCAGCGTTGATGCCTTTCATGCCCTTCCCACGCCCACTCCTAGCACCACCAGAGGTCCAGCTCCCCACGGAGCGACGACCTAAGGATTTTGAGACTTCCCCGCCTCGCTACGACAGCAAGGCGGGGTTTGACTGTTGGGAGGTGATGTTTGAGGTATGGGCAGACTCAGAGGGAGTCAGGCCCTACTACCACAGCCAGTACCAGACGGCTGATCCGCTCTAGTCCCAGACGGCAGCGCGTACCATGCATGGATTGCTGTACGCAGTTCCACAGGAGACAGTGGTCGACTTCCGCCCCTTCCTGGGCGTGCCTGGGACAGGAGCAGGCGTAGACCCGCGCCGCGGCTGGGAGCTGGAGCTGACCCTTTTTGCAGCAGAGACTCACGCGACCCGGTCAGCGCGCCTTCGCGAGTTCCACTCCCTTCATTAGGGATCCTCGGAGTCAGTAGCTGATTATTGGCGTCGGGCCATGCGCCTGTACACTCGTCTGGGCACCGGAGGCGGCTCTCAGCTCTGGGCGCTGGACACCATCATGCTGGGAGTGCGCCCCGAGCTCACTGACACCTTCTCCCGCCTCGACCAGGACGTCCTCGTGTCCATGTCCGACACCCTGCAGCTGTTGCCCTGGGCGCAGCGGTACTTCATCCAGGTCGTGACAGCTGACGAGGCAGCCCGCGCGCATCGGCAGGGCGCCATGGCCGCAACAGCAGTGGGAGCGACGTCCTCTACGCCTTCCACACCGTCGTCCACCTTCACCCCCACCAGCTCCACCTCTGCCTCTCCCACTTCCTCCCCTGATACTCCGACAGCCACTGCAGCAGCCGTGAAGGGGAAGAAGGGGAAGAAGAAGAGGGGACCGCAGCAGCCTTCTGGTGGCACCGGACGGGCGGTGCCAGCAGTCGACGTAGCTCCGCGATGGTCCGCTGCCACAACTGCGGCGGACCTCATCGCTACACTGAGTGTCAGCAGGAGCTTGACTGGGCGAGGATCACCCGCGATCTTCAGGCAGCCCACGAGGAACGGATCCACACTGGAGCAGCAGCCCGTGCCGCAGCAACCTCGGGGGCAGCACCGGCGGCAGATCCTCCGCCATCCGGGGGGAGTACCACGCCGGACCCGAGGGACCAGACCATCGCGGAGCTACGTCGACTGCTGGCACTTCGCTCACAGGGAGGTGCGAGTGTGCTGTCACAGTCGAGTGGTCCACAGACTGACTGTCCATCTAAGTTTGTGGCACGTGGTCGTACTTGTGGGGGGGCTACGTCGCCTGGTGAGGATGAGTCTGACAGCACAGAGTGGTTGAATGAGTCGCATCGTCGTGCATTGTCCCGCTGTCCTGCCACACCTACTGAGCGTCCAGCAGAGGCAGCGTGCTCCGTTGCTCGTTGTACCGTGACCACCACAGGTCGTGAGGCGAGTGGCCACTGAATCATTGACTCAGGGTCCACTCACCACATGACCTGCGACCGTACCGCCTTTGTCGTGCTTGGTCCTATTGGGTCTGTTCGGTCAGTGCGGACAGGTTCTGGGCAGTCACTTCCTGTTCAGGGGACAGGGGTCGTACGGTTCGATGGTCCGTCTGGTCCCGTGTATCTTTTTGACGTGCTTTTCGTGCCTGATCTCGAGCTCAGCCACCTCTCTGTCCGTGCCTGCACGAGGATGGGTCTCTCTGTTCACCACTCCATTGATGATGCCACAATCACTGCACTTGACACTTCCACGGTTGTGTTGCGTGCCTCTGTTGTGGATGACCTGTATCGCATCGTGCGCTGCTCTGCTCCTGACTCTTCCCCTTGCTCATCTCCCCGCGTCTTTGTCACGGGGGTGTTGTCTCCTGATCACCAGCGCCTGTTACATCGGCGCCTGTGTCATGTGAGCACGGACAATGTGTCCAGGCTCATTCGTACACAGCCCGCTCTCGGTCTTGACGCGGCTTCCTTTGAGAAGCCGCCCAAGACCGACTGTCTGTTCTGCGCTCAGGGCAAGATGCATCGATGCACCTACCCTGCCTCCGTCACTCGCGCGCAGCGTCCTCTGGAGCTTGTCCACTCGGACCTCCTCGGACCTCTCCCTGTCAAGTCTGTCGCTGACCGTGGTCGGTATGTTCTTACCTTCACGGATGACTTCACCCGCATGCGGTGGGTCTACTGCCTCCGCCACAAGAGTGATGCCACTCTAGCCGTGCGCTTGTGGCTTGTGATGGCCGAGCGTCAGTCTCGTCACTCCCTCCACACCTTCCGCTCTGACCGCGGCGGTGAGTATCTCGGTGAGCTGACCACTCACTTCGCCAAGCTTGGTATCTGTCACCAACTCTCGGCCCCTGCTACGCCACAGCAGAACGGTGTGTCCGAGCGCTGACGTGGGTCTGGAACCGCCTCCCGCATGGTCCCTTGCCGGACCACGTCACGCCGTATGAGCTGTGGTTCGGTCACCGTGCGGACCTCAGGCTTGCTCGCGTCTGGGGTTCCTTGGCCTGTGTCTGGTACACCGAAGACCAGCAGGGGTCCAAGGTCTCTCCGCGCGGCCGGATGTGTGCCTTCCTCGGTGTCTCCTCGCGCTCCAAAGCGTGGCGTTTCTGGGATGCGGGTCGCCACCGCATCGTTGAGCCACGCGACGTGCTGTTTTTTGAGGCACTGTCGTACCGCGACCTGTCTGCCATTCTCACCCAGGCAGTGTCTCACGTTCCCACCTGTGAGGCCTCCCGTCGAATGGGGGAGTCTACCCCACAGGGTGAGTCCGACCGGGGTGCCTCCGGGGTGGGACCGTCGCTGGCCACCATTGACCCGGCCATCATTGACCCGGCCATCGTTGCTGTCCGGCCTGTAGTCTCTACGCCTGCCCCCATTGCGCCCGCCACGATTGTCTCGCCTGCGCCTGCTGCGCCTGCCTCACCCGCGCCCACGGCGACTGCCTCGCCCGCGCCTGCCACGACTGCCTCGCCCGCACCTGCAGCGCCTGCTTCGTCCGCACCTGTAGCGCCTGCTTCGCCCGCACCTGCAGCGCCTGCTTCGCCCGCACCTGCAGCGCCTGCTTTGCCTGCCGGGGCTGCACCTGCCGCCTCTTCGCCTGCGGCGCCTGCCTCACCCGCGCCCGCCGCGACTATCTCGCCCGCGCCTGCCGCGACCGTCTCGTCCGTGCCTGCAGCGCCTATTTCGCCCACGCCTGCCGCGCCTGTCTCGCCCACGCCTGTAGCGTCTCCAAAGACAGCACCTGCCCTCCCTGTGCCAGAACCGTCGGTCAGCTCAGACTCGGGCTACTCCCGTGGACCAGGTGGGCGTCTCCGCCCACTGGCCTCACGAGCACCTTCGACTGCGGTTGCCCCACCCAGACGACGCACGCGCAGCGCTCACAGTGGTGACCCTGGCACAAAGGCTCTCGGCCTAAGTGTCTAAGGCACCTACACGGAGGTGCACCCAGCTTGTCCCATTGGGAACCAGCTGATCGCTGACGAGCACGAGGCTGCACAGGCAGCTGTCGCTGACCTAGTTGCGGTCCGTCCGACCCATGAGGCATGTGTCTTGGCCACCCGGAGCTCCCCTTTGACGGTCCCTGATCCAGACACGTTAAAGGATGCTCTCTCAGGAGAGGATACTGAGCAGTGGCGGGCCGCCTGTGAGGACGAGCTCAGGGCCATCCAAGAGCACGGAGTCTTTGAGCTGGTCGACCGTCCTGAGGGACGGAAGGTCGTGCAGGCCAAGTGGGTCTTCCGCAAGAAGGTGAAGCCTGACGGCTCCCTGGACCGCTATAAGGCCCGCTTGACTGCCAAGGGATTCTCTCAGGTTGAGGGGATCGACTTCACTGACACCTTTGCCCGTATTGGCCGCATGACCACAGCTCGCGCGCTGCTTGGTGTGGTCGCTCACCATGACTGGGAGCTACACCAGATGGATGTGAATAATGGTTCCTCCACGGCACCTTGGAGGAGGAGATCTACATGGTCCAGCCACCTGGGTTTGAGGTCGAGGGCAACAAGGTCTGGCGCTTGCGCAAGGCCTTGTATGGCCTGAAGCAGTCACCCCGGTGCTGGAACCGAGAGATCACTCGCACCCTCACTCAGGCCGAGTACGTCCAGAGTGATGCCGACCCGTCACTTTTCATCCGACGGACAGCCGAGCACCTTACTGCCATTCTGGTGTATGTGGACGATCTCTTGATTGCGTCTCCTTCACTAGAGGCCGTGAAGGAGGCCAAGGCGGTCCTGCAGGCCGCCTACAGGATGAAGGACCTTGGTCCAGCGGCTGTTTTCCTCGGGATGGAGATTGTGCGTGATCGTCGTCGACGGACACTCCTCCTCCATCAGGCACGATATGCACAGGTTGTGGGGGAGTGGTTTGCTGACCTCCTTGGCGCTGTTCCCGCCGCCTCGTCACCCATCACTCACGACCGGCAGGACGCCCTGAAGGTGACAGACCCAGCCGATCTCGGCGAGACTGTGGACGTGACCCTGTACTTGCGCATCATTGGCTCACTGATGTACTTGGCCACGACCACGTGTCCCGACATTGCGTTCGCTGTCAACCTACTCGCACAGTTCAGTCAGTCCCCTCGGGCTCGCGCTCTGCACGCAGCTTTGCGAGTCGTCCGGTACGTGGTCTCCACACCGTATCACGGTCTCTGCTTTCGGAGACAGTGCTCGGTTGTGGTAGATGGCTACACCGATAGTGACTGGGCATGGAGTCCTGATGGACGCAGCCGCACGGGTTACGTGTTCCTGCTTGGTGGCACCGTTGTGTCTTGGCACAGCAGCAAGCAGGGGTGCATTGCTCCCAGCTCCTCAAAGGTTGAGTATGTTACTCTGTGCGCTGGCGCCGCTGAGGCGGTGTGGCTGCAGCGGTTGTTCCAGTGCTTGGGTCAGTCCGTGCCTACCATCATCCTCCGATGCGACAACCAAAGTGCTCTCGCGATCGCTGAGAACTCTGGTGTGTTCCACGCACGCACAAAGCACATCGCTCTCGAGTATCATTTCGTGCGCGATCTGGTGGAGCGGCAGTTGATCTCCATCGTCTGGGTGGGCACAGACTTGCAGCGCTCTGAATTCCTGACCAAGGCACTGGCACGTGGGAAGTTCCCCGGGGTTATTCGTTCCGTCGGATTGCGACCCCTGTCCGAGAGTGGGTGATTGTCCGGGTCCCTGTTGAGCACTCTGTGTTGCACCGGCACGCGTTCTGCACGTGTATCGACATGCGTACCATCGGGTCATGGGGGAGTGTTGTGATGTTGTCAGTCATACACAGTTGTACAGTTGGTTGTGACCACTCAGCCGTGTCCATGCTCGTGCAGATCCTTGAGGTGGACCCAGGTGGAGACAGAGTTCCCTGAGGTGATGCTCCACCCACTGGAGGCAGCCTGGCAGCCTACCCAGTGTACCAGAGGGCTCCCACAGCCCACGGACTACGTTTGGAGGTCTTCAGGATTTTCTCGGTGGACAGCCCTGCCAGGCTGATTTACATGTTTGTTTTCTTACACTCTCCGGCTGTTCTCGGACGTAGGCGTGTGACCAGTCGTTTTGTCTGTCTTTTTGTCGTGCATCCGTAGGATTAGACGGTGCTCCGTTTGGACTCTTGTGGACAGAATTATGGCCAAAACAGTGGTTTTGGGCCGGTTCAGGTTTGACAGGCACCGCCGTGTGCGCCACCCGCTGTAATCCACGGCGGCTATTTATGTTGTGGACCTGTCATTTGTTATCCCTCTCTGCATTAACTTCAGTTGAAGCTTGAGATACAAGTGCACGTGTCTCTCCCTACCCTTGCTGTCCCTTGCATGACCTGTGTGTCAACCAGCTAGACCCGTGCTGTCAGGCTAGCAAGCAGAAAGGCTAGGAAGCTTCTTGGAATCTTCTCATCTTCTGATCGTTTGGACCCGGACACTTGGTATGATGTGCCAGTGTCGTGAGGAGACCTTACATGGGCAGCAGATGGGTGTGGTTGACCTGTGTAGACCGTGGTTTCGCATACGCTATTGTTCAGTACTACACATTATTTGTGTGTTCTGGTGCTGACGGCAATTTTAGCTAGTGGGAGCGTTGGTTTGTGTGACTTCCACCCATCACGACTAATGCCGATGAATTACCCATATACCCACGTTGGTGGTATATGGTAGAGGAGGGCATGACGACATGACAGGCCTGCTGAGTGTCTTGAGACTTCTCCAGCATCTGACATCGCCGGCGAGACACAGTCGATGCGTTCCGGTAGCCCTGTGGGCTTGTCAGGAGCAAGAAGAGTTTTCTCGGTGGGTTGAGACCCGGGCAACCAGTGGACTGTACCGGTGCGACGAGGAGACCTAGTGGCTGTAGTAGTGCTTCCGATGTTTGGGAAATCGTGTGTGATGTGTGGACGCTGATTCCGCGATTTTCTAGCACTGCTCGTATTGTCTCGGTGGTCAAGACCCGGGCACTTGGAGAGTTGTTCAGGTGCCTTGAGGAGACCGACGTTGATTGTTATTGTGGTGTACGCAGTGTGTTCTCCCTGCTGAGTCGTTTGGGTTCAGTGGGAGTGACGGGGCCCGGTGCGGCCAGCTGCCTGTGCCCCTACATAAGCCCGTTAGGGGCTCATTTGTACTCTATCCTTGTTGTTTCATACTATGCGTTCAAGAATTAGCCAAGTTTTTGTCATTTTGCATTGCACTCACACACAGAGCTCATGTTCGTTTTGCATGGGCATGCATGCCCTAATTTGTTTCCAATTGGAACCTTCCGACAACTTCTAAGATGTTGATCATCTCATCGACGGCTAGTACCGCCGTCCTCGGGCCACATGTACACGCGCGTCGGGACGTCGCAGCTAAAAGGGGGGAAAGTGTTACGTAGTAGACGTACACGAGTCCCTAATCTTTCTGAGAGGGTATCTCTGTTGTCACAAAAAGAACCCATTGCGTTGCGAAGACCGCGATGTTCACTCCGATGGTAGAGGGAAAACTGGCGAAATGCCCCGCCCTACCGTATTGTCTTTTGTATTCGCCTATTTTCTAGAACCCAATTTAGTGACAGTTAAATTCGACTGTAATATATGGTCATGTAATTTCGGACCTGTTCGTCCAAGGGCTACAGGTGTTATTTTGGTGTTTTCTATTGGTCGAACTGGGGTTCATCTCCTTGGTGTGTCCCCAGAAGTTCGGCTTTCGAGCCTTCAAATGTCGAAAGACGAAGACCGAAGTCGCACGGGCGACCTGCGAAGCGAGCTCGAAACTCGCTTCGCAGCTCGCCCATCCCTTCTGGACAGCAAAGAACGCCGTTCGGAAGGGACTCCATGCATCGAACGGCGTTCCGATGCTTGAAATCTCCCACTCCGGTACGCAGACCCTGGTTGACTGCACGCGGAACGTGGATATTTCACGTTCCGTGTGTAGTCCCTGGTAGACTGCACGCGGAACATGAAACTGTGTGTAGACATTTACGGGTTTCGTAATTTCTAGAGTGATTCGTCCAGTACAACAGAATTAATTAGGTGCTCGATTGGACGAAGGAAAACAATTATTTTAGTCGAACATAAGAGACACTACGGTATGTGGATTTTCTCGAACCTTCCAACAACTTCGATCAATCTCGGGAACCTTTGAACAGAAGTATCACAACCTTTTGGTCGACTTCTCGACACAGCGAGACGCATTTGGATTTATGAAGATGCATCTCGCATCTTGAACGTCGATTCTTGAAGACCTCTGACTTCTCGTTGGACCTCCTTGAATCCGGCCATTCACGACGCGGCTCCACATGAGTCATTCGACAATTGACTGAACGACCGCGCCAATGCTTCATTCATAACTAACACTTGTACATGTATGTTTCATCATTTCGACACTTGTCATCGAAGGACACTAATAATAAACATATCATGTGTCCAAAAGTCTAAATTGTGTTTTGCCTCGTTAACTCTACTAGTGCACCATTTGCGTTCCATTCGGCGTAAGAGGGGGGTGGGTGAGAAACTGCTAGGAAGCTTCCTAGCCTTGCTGCTGCTGACGTGGCGACACTGTCCAGTCAGCAGACGCACTAGCAAGCAGGCAGGTGCAGGAAACAGCAAGGATCAGGCTAGGGAGACGCGCAAAGTCTCATAAGCTTCAATAGCTTAGTAAATGCAGAGAGGGATGACAACTGACAGGTCCAGGGCATAAATACCTGCCGCGGCGCACGGCGGGTGTCGCACGCGGCAGTCCAAGAACTGTCCTAAAACCGGCCCAAAACCACTGTTTTGGCCGTAACTCTGCGCACACATGTCAGAATCCTACGCCGTCTGAACCTAGACGTGCAGAATCAAAGGACGCACGCAACGACTGGTCACATGCATGCATCCATCGACGTACAACGAGTATACAATGCAAAAACATGCAAATGGGCCTCATGCCCAGTCCGCCGAAAGGCGCCTGCAAGACGTAGAAGTCACAGCAAGGAGTCCCGGTGACATCTGGGGCTCTGGAACAGTGGTCGGTCATCTCCGGACGAGTAGTCCGCCGCCTGTCGTCGTGCCGGTGTCACCAGGGCCGCCTGCCTCAGGGATCTGCACAAGTATGGACACGGCCGAGTGGTCACAGTAAACTGTACAGGAACGGCACAAAGCACAACACTCCCCCATGACCCGATGGTACGCATGTCCATACGCGTGCAGCACTGGTACAACCACATAGTGAGTGACACAGACAGATGAGACGGCAACGTACATCCCACACTCAACCACTGTCACGCACGGGGCGAAGCCCAACAGAACGAATGGCCNGCAAGTGCCTTCGTCAAGAAATCAGCTCGCTGCAAGTCAGTGCCAACCCACATGATGGAGATCACGCGTCGCTCCACCAGATCACGAACGAAGTGATGCTCAACCGCAATGTGCTTTGTGCGAGCATGAAAAATGCCAGAGTTCTCCGCAATGGCGAGAGCACTCTGGTTGTCGCAACACAGCACAATGGCAGGTACTGACTGCCCAAGCTCAAGAAACAGACGCTGCAGCCAAACTGCCTCAGTAGCTCCTGCCCCCAAAGCCACGTACTCTGCCTCCGACGAGCTACGTGCGATGCATCCCTGCTTCCCGCTTCGCCAAGACAAAGCGGTACCACCGAGCAGAAACACGTAGCCAGTGCGACTACGCCCGTCAGGGCTCCAAGCCCAGTCGTTGTCAGTGTAGCCGTCAAGGACCACCGAACACTGCCGACGAAAGCAGAGTCCGAGATACGGCGTGGAAACCACGTACCGTACCACTCGCACAGCCGCATGAAGGGCTCTCGCACGTGGAGCCTGCGAGAACTGAGCGAGGAGGTTGACGGCGAACGCAATATCGGGGCGCGTGGTCGTGGCCAGGTACATCAAAGATCCGATAAGACGGAGGTACAAGGTCACGTCCACTGTCTCCCCCAGCTGTGTAGGGTCATCCACCTTCAGGGCATCCTGCCCATCAGGTGTGATGGGTGTGGAAGCAGTGGGCACTGCACCAAGGAGATCGCTAAAGCGCTCCCCCACGACTCGTGCATATCTGGCCTGATGCAGCAACAGTGTCCGGTGCCTGCGATCACGTACAATCTCCATACCGAGAAACACCGATGCAGGACCGAGGTCCTTCATCCTGTAGGCGGTCTGCANGTGATCTCCCGGTTCCAACACCGTGGAGACTGCTTGAGGCCGTACAAGGACTTGCGCAAGCGCCAGACCTTGTCACCGTCCTCAAAGCCTGGTGGCTGAGCCACGTAGATCTCCTCATCCAGAGAGCCATGGAGGAACGCGTTGTTCACATCCATCTGGTGTAGTTCCCAGTCATGCTGAGCCACTACACCGAACAGAGCTCGAGCTGAAGTCATGCGGCCGACAGGGGCAAAGGTGTCAGTGTAGTCAACTCCCTCAATCTGAGAGAACCCCTTGACGACCAAGCGGGCCTTGTAGCGTTCCAGTGAGCCATCAGGCTTCACCTTCTTGCGAAAGACCCACTTGACCTGAATCGCCTTCCTCCCAGGGGGAAGATCGACCAGCTCATAGACTCCGTGCTCTCGGATAGCGCGAAGCTCATCCTCGCAAGCAGCTCGCCAGGCATCAGAATCCTGCGCTGAGAGAGCCTCCCTCAATGTGCCCGGATCAGGGGCCAGAGAGGGAGAACTCTGCGTGGCAAGTGCAGACGCCACAGTGTCAGGCCTGACAGTCATGAGGTCGGCTGCTGCGTCACAGGCGATATGAAACTCGCGAGTGATCAGATCGTGCCCGATGGGGCATGCTGGGTGTACCTCTGAAAGCTCAGTGCGGGCACTCAGGCCTAGGGCCTTTGTGCCTGGATCACCGCTCGCGATGCTGCGAGTGGGGCGCCTGAGTCCAGGACCCGACACCCGCTGAGCTCCGGAATCCAGTGGTCGGAGGCGACCACCGGGCTCACGAGAGTAACTGGAGGTCGAGGGACGCGCAGCAGGCGTAGGGACGAGCACGTCCACAGGGTCAGGAACAACCGCAGCAGGTGTGGACTGAGACGAGGTAGCCCGGGATGCCGCGCGAGGAGACGTGTGTGTGGGGGACCCAGAGCTGGGTGTGCCAGCGGGTAAGGCCGGCCCGGACACTGAAAGAGTGTCAGGCAAAACAGGGACAGATGTGTGCTGGACTGGGGCAGACACCTGCGCGGGGACAGGCATGGGCTGGACTGAATCAGACGCCTGAGCGGGGGTGCTAGCAGGGACAGGCGATGACGCAGGAGGAGGCGTGAGGGCCGTGGTGTCTGTAGGGTGTGAAGTGGGCAGCACAGGCGATATCTCTGGGCCAACGGCAATAATAGCCGGATCGTCAAGTGCTGGAGACCGAGAGGGGGCTCGAGCGGACCCATCAGCGTGGCGACCAGTAGTCGACGGCGGAGAAATCTCCCCCATCCGCCGAGAACCCTCACAGGTAAGAACGTGGGTGGCAGAAAGGGCTGTGATGGAAGTCAGATCACGGTAAGTGAGTGACTCAAAAAACAGCGCGTCCCGAGACTCTATGACACGACGGCGAGTGGGGTCCCAGAAGCGCCAGGCCTTCGACCGCGGGGAGATGCCGATGAAGGCACACAGGCGACCCCGAGGGGAGACCTTGGACCCCTGCTGGTCCTCGGTGTACCACACGGAGGCCAGGGAACCCCAGACGCGAGCGAGGCGAAGATCAGCACGGTGGCCAAACCAGAGCTCATACGGTGTGATATGGTCCGGAAGCGGACCATGCGGGAGGCGGTTCCAGACCCAGGTCATGTAGGAGAAACCCTCGAAGGCGAAGGACTCCGGGAGACCGCACTCAGACCGCATGGCGCGGACCGCATCCTCCATGGTGCGGTTCCAGCGCTCAGAGACACCGTTCTGCTGTGGGGTGGCAGGAGCAGAGACCTGGTGAAAAATGCCGTGCTCAGCAAAGTAGGCGTCCATCTCGCCAAGGAACTCGCCACCGCGATCAGATCGGAAGGTGTGTAGCGTATGGCGAGACTGACGCTCAGCCATGACGAGCCAGAGCCGAACCGCAAGGGCGGCGTCGCTCTTCTGACGTAGACTGTAGACCCACCGCATCCGGGTGAAGTCATCAGTCAGNGTATCGGCCCCTCTCGGACACGAACTCGACCGGGAGAGGACCAAGCAGGTCCGAGTGGACCAGCTCGAGGGGCCGCAGTGCTCGTGAGCGCGAATCAGGGTAAGTGCACCTGTGCATCTTACCCTGGGCGCAAAAAAGACAGTCGGTCTTGGGTGGCTTCTCGAAAGAAGCCACATCAAGACCAAGAGCGGGCTGTGTCCGGATGAGCTTCGACACAGTGTCGGAGCCCACGTGACACAGACGGCGGTGCAGCAATCTCTGGTGGTCTGGGGAGAGAACACCAGTGACAAAAACGCGACCAGAGGACGTAGGGAAGGAAGGGGTGGACGGCCGAGCAATGCGGTACAGGTCATCAACAACTGAAGCGCGCAGGACAATGCTACGGGTGTCAGAAGCAGTCACAGTCGCCGAATCAGCAGTGTGCTCAACAGAGAGACCCATCAGAGTGCAGGCACGTACAGACAGCAGGCTGAGCTCAAGATCAGGTACAAATAGCACGTCAGAGAGATACAAGGGGCCAGACGGACCATCGAAGCACACAACCCCAACACCGTGGACTGGTAAGGACTGACCAGAGCCTGTACGAACAGAACGAACAGTCGTGACGGGACCAAGAACCACAAAGTCACTGCGACGACACGTCATGTGGTGAGTGGCACCGGAATCGATGATCCAAGTGCCACTGGAGTCACGACCGGTGGACGTCACTGTACAACGAGCAATGGAACACTCGGCATCAGAGGGACGCTGAGCCGTCTGTGGGACAGAACGACGTACATCACGAAGGTGCGCCTCACGGATCCAGTCTGTGCAGTCAGGCCCATCCTCATCACATGCGGACTGTGCTCCCCCACACGTATCATCACGAGTCACGAAGGCGGACGAACAAGCAGTCTGTGACCCACTCGACGATGACAACACACTCGCACCTCCCTGTGAGCGAAGCGCCAGAAGGTGACGTAGCTCGGCGATGGTGCGGTCACGGGGGTCTGGATCACTGCTGCTCGCTGGCGAGGAGTCGGGAACAGCTGCAGTCGCAGTCGCCGCGCGTCCCGAGGAGTGTGCGGACGACGTCCCGGACGCGGTACGAGCAGCGTGGGCCGCCTGAAGTCCACGGGTGATGCGCGCCCAGTCAAGCGGCTGCTGGCACTCGGTGTAGCGATGGGCACCTCCACAGTTGTAGCAGTGGACAGAACGCCCACTGCTACCACTGGATGACGGCTGCTGCTGGCCCGACCCGCGCTTCCTGTTCTTCTTCTTCCCCTGGGCGGCAGCTGCGACGCCCTGCGTCTGCGTGGGTGTAGACGGGTCCGAGGAGGAGGAGGAAGATGCGGTCGTGGTGGAGCTGGATGATGGTGACTGCAAGATGGAAGATGGTGGTGAGGCGGCGACTGCTGTAGCGAGAGACGCCTCCTGATGTGCCACTGCAGCCTCGCGGGTCGATGTCACCTGGAGGAAAAGCTGATGCGCCCAGGGGAGCAGCTGCATGGAGGCCGAGAAGGGCTCGAGAACGGCGTCGCTGTACCGGTCGAAGATGTCGGTGTACTCCAGGCGAATTCCGAGCATGATCGCCCGGAGTGCCCACAGCTGTGTACCCCCTGAGGTACCCAAGCGCGTATAGATACGCATGGCGCGTCGCCAGTAATCCGCCGCAGGCTCCGCTGGTCCCTGACGAAGCGAATGGAAAGCGCGGATGTGGGACGCACGCGTGGCGTGCGTCTCTGCGGCCAGTAGGGACAGCGTCAGATCCCACCCTCCACGAGGATCAGCTCCGGTGCCTGTGCCTGGCTCGCCAAGAAAGGGGCGGAAGTCGATGACAGTCTCACGTGGCATGGCGTAGAGAAGTCCTCGCATGGCCCGGGCAGCTGTCGACACCTGTGCTGGGTCTGTAGTCTGGTATGGACTGTGGTAGTAAGGCCAGACTCCCTCGGAGGTGGCCCACACATGAAACAGAATCTCCCAGCAGTCAAAACCATCCTCGCTGATGTACCGTGGGGGTGGCGCCTCAAAGTCCTTTGGCTGCCGTTCCGTGGGAAGGGCAGCCGCAGGCTGAGGAGGCCGGGAGACAGGGAAGAAGCCTGGAAGAGGGTGATCTCCGAGGGAAGGAAATGACGGTCGCATCGGAGACGCAGGTGGAGGTCGCATGCCCGTCTGTAG
>SZWC01006781.1:0-18677 GCA_023375785.1 Penium margaritaceum | reverse complement strand
CCCCCCAACCCTCAACGCTGTTGCGGCCCTTTATCGAGACATGCGCGATGGAGGGCGGCATTATGGCACAGCATGCCTGATTTTGCCATGCTTAAGTAGCGACATGCGTTTGAGCATGGTGAAATTGGGGATGAAAGAAAGGTCTTTTTTTCTGCAACTGGGCGTATGAGTTTTATTTTTTCGACAGAGGGCTGGATGAGGCGTGTTGTTTTGACTGAGGGGGCGAATCATTTTCATTGTTTCATCAGAAAGGTAGATGAGGGTCACGGGTGACAAAACAGGAGGGAATTGTGATTTTTACTCTTATCCAAAAGAAAATCGTTCTTTCCGTGTTGTTGTCGTCATAGCAACCGCCATGTTGGATCCGGTCGTTGCGTCAGCCATCATGTGGACTGACGGCATATCCGCGGGAATACACGTCTCTGTTGACTGGTGGCATGCCACGAGACGTCCAGAGGAATTTGGAAGATTCCTCCGAAGATCAGACAAAAATCGGGTTTGTGAGCAACACGTCATGTAATGCGATTGGACTTAAAGCCGTGCAATGCCCTCCTGTCACAGATAAGTGCCACATGACTCGCGCGCTGTAATTGGTTGCCACATTTTGCAGGCATGAACTTTCCTGTCCTCCGACGCAGGCTGTGGTCGATAGCGTCACAGGGCGAAACAGGTGTGATAGGAGACCTGTTCTAGTCCAAATGCTTATCCCTGTCGTTTTCCATTTGAAACCGTTGCGGGTACAGAATGGTGTGACAGACGCCTGTTGCAGTGGAATGATGTATTTTGTCGTGACTTCAGTCGCGGCACTGAAGGGTTTCTTTTCGCTGAGTTGAAAAATAGTTTCCTTCTTAGGCGACGGCCCAGATGATGATTGGATGTTTCCGGACATGACGATGAAGTTTGAAAACGCGAACCTTGTCAGGCTTCACACATATCCATGTCGTGAGCCGCGCGAGTCCTCCATCTCGTAAATGGACTCGCATAACAGTTGAGTGGAAGATCGATGCGGTCAAACCGCAAGGTCGATGCGGTACAACCGCGATGTCCAAGGCTCGAGCCTAGGGACACACAAATGGAAACTCCACAGGTAAAAAGAGAAGTCCATCCAGGAAAGAATAAGGCGATAAAAGCGGGAAAGAGGAAAAGGACAGAGTTGAGTCTATTGTAGGACAAGAACGAAAGTTGTGACGAATGGGCCAACGAAGAGATTTGGTTGAAGCAGTTCGGAACGCCGGCATAGATCCCATAATGATAAATCTTTCCGTCCTTGCCGAAGCAACATTGCAACTCATGACGAGAACCTGTTTCAGCCTAGGAGTTGCGTAAAACATCAATGCCACTAATGTCTAACGTACAGGGCATGCAATATCGCCAGTCAAATCGACGTACCGGTTTTGCTCATTGCAATTGCGCAGACGATAGGGTACCCTGCCTCGTCGTCACGCAATACATGCCACCGATGGGAATAATGAGAGAGCAAAACGTCGAGTTCCATTATCTAACTTTTCCGCAGACAGTCTCTCTGCACAGACGAACTCCATCTAACAATCGGGAGAAAAATCTAGACGTCCTTTTGCACTCGAGTACGACGGATTCACTTCCATAGAAATCAGGAAAGCAAGACGAAAAAATCGTGAACTAAAGTGGCAGTTGGGACTGATGATTGAGAGTTGGTGATTGCGTCCACGCATTGTTGAAACACGACAGTCGACGGAACATATTAGCAAAATATGAATTCGAAATGCGTTCTTGGACAGAAGCGGGTCGGAAAATGTTTTCCAAATTACATACGTGCGAATAGAAACGGAATCTTGAAAATTACGATGATGATGATGATGATTATTATGTTTATCGTCGCTACCCCTCCACGGGGAATGGACGGTGGCACAGAGCCACATGTGACAACGAGGGTCAGGAGGGACATCCACACACGACAAACATGGAGAGGGGCATGCATGTGCCCACTGTCAAGTGGGCACATGACAGTTGTCTCAGTTCTCAAGACGACGGATGGGTTCCCTGCCATGACAGTTGTCACTTTATGCTTGGAAAGCCCGAAGCCGGTTCTTTCACGTGACCTTTCACACCGTGGAGGAGACATCGGACCTGGCCTCCTCGAGAAGCTGCTGCTTCCCAGCGACTCATCCGCTTACCGCTTTCCGTCCACTGGCCGTTGAACGTCCCAGCGCGGCAAATGCGAGCTTGTATTGAAAATTGCGCGGTCCCGAACACGTGATACCCCGAATCTGTTCAGCTTCCACATACGACCACTTATTGCAGAGGGAAGTGCACTTGCGAAAGGCAGCAAAAAAAGTGCGATCACAACTGGGGCAATACGCGAATGCAGGAGCAGTAATAAACTTTACTACCGTCTTGGTCACCTGAAACAGTACTCCATGTCTCGCCTACAATTTTACCTTGACATTACTTATTTGGATTGAAAAGAAAGGCTACTGTTCTTCACCGCTCTTTCTATAAGGGATTTTTCCAACCCATGCACTAAACCATGTTGGACATCTAGTGTCAAATGTGATGATCTAATTTGAACCAGGTCACAACATCCGACATTTTCAACATGGCGGTGAGGGAAATAAAAAAGGATTTTCTTTGCCACGAGTCAAATTTCTCATGAGAAATATTATGAACTTTTATTTCAAATTGGGATTATAAGGCTATTAATATGGAGATAAAAGTTTTTGGCTTTACGTATAAAACAATTTAAGGTCTTTCCATGAACGTAAGAGAAGAAATGTAAAATTTATGCATAGAATACATTTCAGAACTCAAAACATAATTCTAAACTTGTATTATAAATTTGAACAAGATTTTAAAATGATGATTAAACCACAGTCCCATTCAATTAAAGCAATTCCAATGCTTTCATTTCCATAGAATTTGATACAAATGCAAAACACTTATGAAAACTACACATAACATAACCAACTATGTAATAAAATAATAAATCATTCTATTTTCAACAATAATGAATCAATTGAAAAACAATTCAAGCAAGAGTCTTGCATTCTTTTCAAAAAATCTAAAGATGTGTTCATTGAAGGAATCAACACATCATGTAATTATTCAAAACCTCTTGAGGAATTATTCATCTTTTCTCCCCTTATGATCTATCTTGCAATGTCAAACACCGTGAGAAAAGTAACATACATGCAGATTGTGTTGTTCTCATCATGGTATTTTCATGTAACTTGTGACATAATATTTTCTCTTGATAACTTTTCGTGCATGTTTGTTTCAAAGAATAGATCAAATCCTTGACATGGTTAGTGCCAGTGTAAATACTCTTAAAAGTATGAATGTGCATCATGCATAATTCTCCATGACCATCATGATATTCCTAGTTTTGGAATGATGTGACCTCCATTCATTACCACATGTCCAATAATATGTAAAGATCAACTGAACCAACGTCTTCACCAAAGAAAGTTGATCAAGGAATAAAATAGATCATGTGTAAAATTCAAAAGAAGAAATTGTTTATGCCAACCGCTTAGTTGTGGAAAGGCTGGACTTTAACTATGTGGAAAAAAATATATATTTCAAAAATCCAACATTAATTTCACGAAGTTGGAATGTAGAAAGAGGAAGAACATGTAGTAGAAGTATTCAAAATGAAGCATTGATGTATTTTGTCTCCATTAAAAAAAAACAATTGAGCGGAATCAATGATTCCATCTTGAGATTGTTTCCTTACATCAGTTACCTAGCACACCATAGTTGAACATCCGTGGAGAAACTTTAATCATGATAAGATATCCCCATGGTAGGTTGTGACTTGAATGAATGATTGCACCATAGCTAAATCTAGTCTCAAATTTCCCAAAAAACGAACATTCATAGTTTCGTTTTACACTTCACTTGAACTATGAATGAGTGAGAATTTTTAATGATTGGACAAGACTCGGACTCTCTATTAATAGAACAGCTGACCTCATTTTCTTTATTCATGTCACTAATAGCATACTATGGTTTCTTTCATTATGTTGACTTTAATCTCAATGTGAATTTACACGAATCAGGGTTTTTCTCCTTCCGTACATTAAGCGAAAAGGATTTATAGCTTCTTGAAAGTTAAGAAAATGTTGACTCAAAGCATCAAGGCAAGTGTTACCCATCATAAACTTGAAAAAAAAAACTATTCTTCTATGTTATCAACCTCATGTCATCAAGATTCATTTGGAATTTGTTTGAGGATATTCATTTTCTCAAATTGAACCATCCTCCTTAAAATAATGAATGTTTTCTTTGCATATGAAACAAATTCAGGAGGCGTGAGTAAGAGTATTGAGAAAGAGGACCTTGCTTGAAGCTAAAGTGACTTCATTGATCTCAACTCATGGAAAAATATAATCAACTCCACTTTGGCACAAATATACATGAAGTGATATTCTTGTGAGTGATTTGTGGTGGATTTGTGACCATGCTTTTCCTCTATAAGTGCCCTAAAATTCAAACCTAAGTATCCAACGCCTAGTTTGTATCCATGTTTTGGTGTTACAAGTGGTAGAACTTGCAAGTGCCTTAATTAGGGAAGGGCAAAATACCTGTGACATGGTCTAGTGTTGTGGTTTGGTGGCTTACACCTCAATGAGACTTCAAAATGATACAATTATATCTATCTTAGTGGGGAAAACTTGAAAACGGCAATCCTTGGTGACAATTTAGAGTGCCTTTGTAAGTCTAGAAGGACTAGTTGTGTTGGAAAGTAAAATAAAAGTGTTAAATCTTGGATGATAATTAATTCTCATTCAAATTCGAGGAAGGGTATGATGTTATCATACTGATTATGAAGACTTATATATCTATCACACATCTGAAAAAATCTACAAAGTTGATGAATCAATATTTCTTAAACTTTTGATTGTAAACCTAAGGAATGTCCTTAAACAAAACACAATGGCCAATTTCCAAGGCTTCAAGTGGGAAAAGAAAGGCCCATATGGCATACTTTTAACCTAGTGTTCTGCTACTATTATTTCATGACCTCTAAACTATGCTTATGGATATGATTCCCACCATGGACCTATGCGAGGTATTCCTTGGAGACCTTTTTGACCATTCCAATCTTACATTATGGGCAGAGAAATCCATGACCAGGAGGAGCTTCGTTTACATTAATAATAGTACTCATCAAAGAAGCTTAGATTAAAAACCTTAACACCTTAGTGATGATTTTACCCATGCGTAGGCACAAAGAAGTGGTGCATCTTTATTGACACACTTGACAAGGGTAGCCTTCCTCATTTACAAGACATGTACAATGTGAATGAAAAATAAATTTGGCTAAAAATGTGATAAGAAAAGTTGTACAAAATCACCCAATTTACATCTTCTAGTATTTGCCAAAGAGTATGCACATGTAGATTTCATGCGTCAATTTGAACACATGAAAATCATGTTGCAGTTTTGAATTGTCAACATGTACCATAAAAAAATGTGGTTGAAGGGGCTAATGCTTGTTTTTGCTCATATTAGTACCAATTACAAGCCATATTGATTTTAGAACTACTTGGAGAGGACAAAAACATGTTTCATCAGGTATTCCATGACATGACTCCATCAAATGTATGAAACAATGATAAGATTAATGTCAAAAGCGGAAGAACCTTTGGTTGACACATTTTCACACACTCCAAAAGCACTAAAACAAGATGGAAAACAAGACATCTTGGATAAGGGTACTTGGAAATATCCATGTCATTGTGAGTTGGAGTTTTTCAAGTGGTCTTAGAATGCATCACAACATCATGAAGGTTACATGCTTATAATATGAGAAAACGTAAAGTACATCTCTAAATTCACTCTTAACTACCATGTGTCATCAAATGAGACTTACAAAGAAGAATACTTGACCTCATACCTACTTATCCTTCAAACCTAACAAGTTTTCAAAACTTTGATGAGCATGTAGAAAATGATGAGGACTTCATTCATGAAGTCCATCTAGAAGGCATTGCTGGCAATCATAAGCTTCTTGTATTGCAAAGTCAAGTATTTAATGCGGGTCCTTTGAAAGATGGTACAAGGGGATAATGTTAGTACCAACCTTAAAGCAGAATTCATTAAAGATGTTCATGGACCTTCTTTAGTTCAAGTTGAAGGGTAAAGAGTAGAAGGGGAGGGGGACCTCAACATGGCCACGGCAAAGTGCCTTATACATAAACAGAACATACTGGTTAAAAGTATCCACAAATGCCCTTGATGTCTCGTCATCCATGAAAGAACATGTCAAAACAAAGAACATGAAAGGAAAAAAAACAGAGTATGGTAGAGGGTGGAATGTGTGCTAAAAAGCATAACATCATTAATTATCAAGAACATTTGGAGGTTACGTTGCTAGCATATGGCTCTTCATTTGATGCAATCATGTGGGTTCCATGTATGAGGAAGAGAGTGGATTGTAAGGTTGTTTAGATGTAGACATTTATTTTTGTTACTCGGTCCGTAAATGTGTATGAAATATCATCTTTCATACATATGTGCTTGTGATGTAGAAGCCATTCATCACATGAAACTAGTTGTTGGAAAAGACATGGATGATGACGTGATGTAGCTCAATTTGAAGGTCTTTCTTCCATGTGAAGATTTTTAGAAGAGCTTTTGTTCAAATTGTACAGGTATTTCACTATAAGAGAATTCATGGAATCATGTTCAATCATCCACAAAAAATACACTCATAACTATGTGTACACCTAATGTTCACGAAAAAAGCCTTGATGTTTATGGGGTGCACCAAGAGTTAGTTTCCATGCTGTTAAGACTGTAAACACCTGGAAATGGGAGAATGATGGGACTAAATGACTGTAGTTGATCACAACTATAGTTCAAGAAACAGTATAGAAAATACAACGCAGGTATAGACTTACCCTAGACTCTCACGCCTAGACATATCTCCTAGCCCACAACTGGGCAATGCCTAGCAAGACACCTCTAGTAAAGTAGATTGAGTCTTAGGCGTAGTCTAGCCACCTCTTCTAGGTAGTCAGGCCTTCAGGTAGTCAGGGTCGTCCTCTTGCCTAGGCTGGCAGAGAACTGCCTGGCTAACTACGGTCTTGAGAAGAGTGTCTCCAGAGTCTTGGCCTCAAATGATGCTTCAAACTGGTGGAGGCTTCTCAAGACGAAAAGCTTAGTGATGACTAAGTTGTTGAGTCAAGATTGCCAAGTTGGCCACCTTTTGTAGCACGCTCCTGCCAAGTTGATAGCTGTTGAGGTTAAAGGAAGCTTCCAACTACAAGTGGGAAGATTCCTAGCTTTGGAATCTTTGTGTAGGAAATAACTCCTTAGTAGCTCCTACTCCTAAGTCGTGCATCTTTGTTCTGATGCGAAGTGGTCCCTGCTTCTAACTTTGCATGTGGCTGATGACTTCTCATGCATGGTGTGACGCTAAACTAGTTGTGCATGCATGCGTTGATGTAGAGCTATCGACACTTTGGGCCATTCATGTTGCTGCCGAGTGGCGCTTGTGTAATAGGTAATGTAGAGTGGTTCACAGTGCCTTGTAAGGTGTAGCCCCACCCTGACTAGACCTAGCCCATAACCCAATACGGCGTAATCACACTGCAGAGTTGTTGATTCGTGTGAGTCAAATGACATGCATAACCCTATTATGCATGCAACACAGTATTTTACAACTAAAGGGTCTATTCCCCCCATGGGCCTAGATAGTAGGATTAAAAATGGCTTGTGCGAGCGAAGAAAATCTCCGCCGTTAAACTCGGGATTTTTGGAGAACAAATCCTCAACTTCTTCCAGGCTCCTCCGATTTTGAAACCGACTTCGCTAGCATGACAAGAAAAATAGGTGTAGTAATTATCACCTCTAACACTCTCCATCGATTGGTGCGCCGAAGAGTTTTCTAGTTGTTGGTGAAGAAATTGACAATGTGGGGTGTCTCCCAGAGGGTTTTTATAGTCTAAAGAAAATTTTGCTCCTTCCCCGATGTACAAAAATTTGTAGAGTATTTTCATTGCTCTTAGGCTCAAAATCACTCTTAACTACAATGACCGAGGCTCCTTGTGGGTATTTTTTGGCATTAGGAGGTTGTTGTTGGGCTTTTTCTGCCATTTCTTCCATCAATTGTTTTAGGTGGTGTCTCAGGTCTTCTCACTTGAGTATTGGTGGCTTCTGCTGTAAGGAAAAGCATAGGGGAATTTTCGACGCATGCTACTACATGGAGGGGCGCTGCGGTTGAATTCCCCTTTGCTTGAAGCTTTCCGGCTGTTTTGTGGTGGGCGGAGAAGTTGCTGGGAGAGAAGAAAACGGTTACTCCTCTCCCCCTCACGTTCAATGGATGTTACGGAGGTATAAATGCCGGTTGTAGTATTGTTGACGGTATTTCTTCCTTCATACGTGAGAAGTCGTCACCCCTTAGCTTGAGACAAAACATGTGCAATGTTGGCTACTAAAGCTAAATCATGGGTTGCGGTGGTCGATCGGAGCACGCTTAGAGATGTAACCAATGCTACTAAGTTGCTTGTCGAGTGGTTTGCGACATCTTCCTCTTGTTGTCTCTTTTTTTTCTACCGCAGATTTCTCCTTTTCCTAGCTCCATTGCCAGTTTTCATATCGTAGGGGGGGGTGTTTGCGAGCTCCCTTAGGAGGTGCAAGTTCGCTCGCCCCTCTTATGACAAACTTGCTCGCCACATCGCAGGCGAGCGGGTTTGGTCCCTTGCTACTTATTGCGGCAATAGGCAGCTTTGCTTTAAACCTACCGTCGTGGCAGGCTTGCCGCTTGTTGCCGCTAATGCCCCTCTTGTAGCTGGACCCCCCCTTGCTTTTGCGGCATCTACTCTGCCATGAAGCCTCGCTTTGCTTACCTGCTATGCTCGGTGCTCCACCTGACCCCCTATCCGCAAAAAAAAACTCTCTTGACCCTTTTTTTGCTTTGTTTACTTGTCCACGCTGCCGGATTTTGATCTTTCTTTGAGGAATAAACCTGGTCTTTGGTAGAACGCTTTTCCACAAATGTAGGAGACTCAAGTAGGTCTCCTAATGAAGAAGGGGACTTAAGTGGGTGGTTGAAGTTGCTGGTTGTCTGGGAGTAAAAAAAATTTTTTACAATAGGCTACGGAGGGGATTCACCTGAGAATTTCTCCAATGCCACGCCAACACTAAGCGTGCTTAAGTTTTTTTGTCATGAAAGGAATGAAATAGCTTGTTGAGAATTTTCAATTGTAGGTTAATTTTCTTGAAGGTTGTAGATCTCTACTACCTGCTCCATAAAAATGCTTATGCCAGCCAAGAGGCACAAATTCTATTTTTTGTGTGCAGAGATGGCTGATGGCGTTGGTGCATGTGTTTGACTGCCGCGTGTCTCTTAGGTTGCCATTCTTCTGGGTATACCGTGAGTGGGCATTACACGTAAGTCAACATAACTCCATACACCTATAAAAAGAGTCCTTCGGGACACGTTTTGTCAAACAATCTGATGCTTGCATTGTTCTAAGGATATGCTAGAGGGCAATCGTGTGGTCGAGCACTTTTGAGCTAATCCAATAGTCCCAGATGTCAATGTGCTTTGTTTAGCGCTGAAATTTTGTCGATTTGGCATGGTTGATAGCTGATTTGTTTTCAGCGTAAACGTATTCTGAGCCGTGCTGCGGGAAGCCGATGTCGTCAAGCAGGTTCGTGAGGTAGATAACCTCTCGTGTTGCTAATGTTGCTAAGACATACTAAACTTCACCTGAGCTGAGTGTGATGATGTTTTGCCTCCTGTTAAATCACAAGATAGTAGTTTTGGCCAGGAGACAAACAAATCCTGTGGTGCTTCGACGGTCATCTCTATACGACCAAAATTTGCATCCACGTATGAGCTCAACTTTAAGTTGCTTGATAGGCTAAAGACCAATCCTATGTCTAAGGTAGTCCGAAAGAATCTGAGGGCACAATTTAGCTCCTTGCAAGTTTTTTCATTACACGTCTCATTCTTGCACAAGGTTGCTCACTCCTAACTGTAGGTTCGGTCATGTGCACCTTGCAACATGCATGAGAGAACTGACTCTGCTGCCAAAGTCAGCCCATTTCTCCCTCCGGTCCCTCATGAATCAGCTGTTGTTGTTTTAGGGGTGTCGGAACGTGATGATCTTGGATGTGAAACTCTTTGAAGACTTGGGCTGTGTAAGACTATTGTGACAACTTGAGCGTGCGTGATGCACGATCGCATTTGATGTTCATGTTAAGGTATGATTCAAAGCTCAGCATTAACGTCACATTAAAATCTTTTGCCATTAGAGAAGGAGTTGCGTGGATGAAGTCTAGCGATGGATCGATGATCAGGATATCGTCAACGTAGACGAGGACGTAGCAGTGTGGAAATTTTTTCTCAGCCTTAAGATGTAGATATAAGCATTTGTATTAGGCTGATGGATGAAAGTCTAGTTACTCAAGAAGGATTTGCAACTTGCGAAACCAAAGGAGAGGAATTTGCTACAACTCGCACAAGCTCTTAACGAGCTTTCATACTCTTCCGTTGCCATCATCATACCCACTTGCTCCTTCATGTAGACCGTAGTGTCCATTGCTCCATGTAGAAAGCCGTTCTTGACGTCAAGTTGCTGCACCGCTTAGTCTATGATTGTTGCAATGGCAGGCATGATGCGTATTTTGGTATAACAACTGATAGGTGCGTAGGTTTTGAAAAAAATCCTTACCTTCCACTTGCGAGAACCCCTTTGCAACTTTGCACACTGAGAACTTGTCGATGTTGCCATTTGCCTTCCTTTTCACCCTGAACATCCACTTCACACCGATAGGCCTTGAGCCGCATGGTTGCTCTGTTAACACTGAAGTTTCTTGCACAATGAGGTTGTTGTATTCTTAATCTAGTGGTGCTTTCCATTCTATTGCAAACTGGCGTGCCTGTGCTTCCTTTAGTTACTTTTGCTTAAGCAGTAGTGCAGATGAGGCCTTGGAAAAGAGAGTTGTCAAATGCGTTGTTGAGAATTCGGCATGTACCTCATCGTTATCAACATACACTGTGCACGATGTTATCACAATGATGCATTGCGCTTCATCCTCCTTGTGTAGTTCTTTTATCTACAGTCGGAGAAGGCACGTGAAGTGCCGGCATCCGACTGTGCCGTCGTGCTATTTTCGCCGCGTCGCTTGCGCACCATCTTCCTTTGCCACAAGATGGTGTCTTCCATGGCCTACTGCAACCATCTTGTGATTAGTGGCGATGCTTTCGATGTGGTCTACCGCGAGGGACACACTCGAGCGCATCGCTTCTTTGCTTTCCTGATCAAGATCCGTTATGGTGAGTGGATCATAGTCTACTACAATGTCTTGCATAGACTCCACAAACGAGTTGTAAAATGACTGAAGGAGGTCTAGTGCGGTCGAGCGCTTCGCTTCCCACCCTTGACATGTCAGATGCACAAAAAAAACATCACGACTTGTGGTGATTCGTTTGGAGACGATATTGCAGAACTACCAACCTTTAATGTTGGGGCTTTGTTTGACAAACATGCCCCAAGCTATTTTGTCTCAAAGATTCCTATGACTTTTTTTTATGACATGGAGAATCGCCATGCACCAAATTGTCCAAAGCATGTTGATGTGTGGCGTGCACTCGTGCCATGCTTCAAACGGATTAATGTCTGGTAAAGCCATGTGCGGTACAGAATTTCACACCGAAACTGCTTGCCTTAAAGCATACAACCACCAGGTGTTGTCCAGTTGCGCTCCTAGCAGCATCGATTCAAATGTCTATGAGGTAGTGCAATTCATTTAATGTTTTGCAGCACTAAATGACCCTTGATTCAACTAAACGGATGGTCTTTTTTCACAAGTCATTCTATGATTTCTTGAACAAAACATTTTTCTTAATATAGAAAACAAATGACTTGTGTTTCAATGGTATGTAATCCATTTTTTGTGAGGCAAAATGAGCATTCAAAACTTGAGAAGGGGTTTGGCATGTATCCAAGCATTAGCTTTAAAGCAGAAAAAAGAAACCATTGACATTGTGCATTTTGCATAGGTGGAATTGTAATGAGACAATAATGTTCATGCATCATACTTTGGATAGTTTGAATGGTTAACTCTTTTCATTTTGTTTTTCCATCACGTTCAAAACACCCAATGTAGTCACATGATATAGGTTTGGTGGTCAGGGAGGGGGTTGGTAGGAAGAATTAGAAGAGTTTGCACTTTTCGACTATGTGAAAAAGAACCTTTTTACACATTTCAGTATATGGACCACTTAAAATCCTTTGTTCAATATTTAAATACATCTGTTAATGAAGAAAGGAGGATAAGATGTGCGTCCATGTCTGAAAATGTTCAACTAGATTTGAAGAGTTTAGGGGAGATTGTATGGTTTAATGGAAAAGAATACGATTGTATGCACAAGCTTGGTACAAGAATGGGTTTATGGGAAAATATGCAATATCCATCAAGAGCAATGCAAGAAAAAAAAGGTGTACGTATCTTGGGTCCTTGCGAGTACATTACATGTGACGACTAGCGTTTCCACTTTTTGATGAGTAAAAATCAACAACCCACTTGTAGAAATGGATAATGTGTTAATCAGATGTATAAGATGATCCATGGGAAGAGAACATCATGGAAATTCCCTCCACTTAGGGAACTTATAGATGCTATGGACCCCGCCCTTTATTTGAAGCCAAAGTGACTAAGGTCTGTTCATGAGATGGTGTACAACGTGATGATTGGAAACAATCACGAAGGAAAAAATACCTTTCTATGTGTGCAAATTTGCATTTAACAAGGGTTCAACCAGATACATGACCTAATGAATATTTTTTCTACAGTCCCTACGTTGTGGAGAGTTCTAGTTCATCACCCTAAATTCATACAATCAGAAATTGGTGTATTGAAAAGCGTATTCCAATATGCAAACATGTTTTAAAAAATCATCAACATGACTTCATGTAACTTTTGCTCAAATGTTCATTCATTGTACACGTTGTCACTTGTTATGGATTATATGTACTAGATTTTGTTAAAACTCCATGTTCATTGATATGTTTTCCTCACTATACAATTGTTGTTCCACTTTTTGAAGAGTCATATTATTCGTGATATATGATTATGGGGTGGAGCTGCATTCACCATGAAATTACATCAAAATGAGTAGATTTCTTCTTTTCTCATGTCATCTAACAGATAAATACCATGATATTGTCAACCAATAGAAATTTCTAAGGTGGACATGGATTATCCCCCCACACTAAAGAACAAAAGATGATTAGCAAGATGTATTAGATAATGGACAAAGGTATGTGAAGAAAATCTGAAATGTATGAGGTGGAATTAAACAACACGAAAACACTCGTGGAACTTACATGCACACACATAAATTCTGTACATAAAATTCAAGATAAATATCCCTTGTATTTCTATTTGGTTTGTTTAAGATGGGTAGAGATAACGAGGGTTAGAAATTGATATACATCACAAAATGATTACATTTATATGTTTGCAATCCCCATGAACCACAAGCTTACATAACGATTTCTTAAAAATCTTCCTGGCAACCATTAGAGGGTCGGGGGGATGGTAGATTGCACCACATAAAGATGCTAAAAGCGTTTTGTGCGCATCATAATGGCAACATCAAGGATAGTCCCTTCTCTAACCAAGTGGAATCGAAGGTTTCATATATGCTCATAGGTTGCTGATTACTAGACTTGTAATGAGTTGAGCTGGCTAGAATCCTTACTTCTTTGCATGTACGTTGGTTTGTGCTTCATAGAATAAAGGATTAGGACTAGATAAACGAAAATACATCATAGTGTACGCATTTTTGTATAACATGTACACGTTTTAAGAAACCTTTTGAGAAACCTTTCATGCACGTACATTATATTGTACACATCAAAGTGTGTAGGATATAGAAAATTTTCCCTTTCTTGATCAACCATTTATCTCATAAACCTTTGATTCACGTACATTGTTGCATTCACATCAAATTCTACAAAAAGTAGAGAAGTTACCTTCCATCATATGTACCTTTAAAGGATCTTTCTTGTTTCCTAACAAACCCTTCAAGTCACCAGCAATCCCACTTAGAGGTATGGAATTAGAGGTGATCTTGTGAAAGAGTTGCATGTTGATGTTCAAATCCAAGATGAAAAGAATGACGAATCAAACATGATGGTCTTTTGTGCTTAGAGAAAAAGTGAATTCCTTCAAATTTTTGTGTAAAATATTGTCTAGTTCAGTCATGCAAAATGTCAATAGAAGGCAACCATCTTAGTGGCAACGTTGGTGATGAACAGTCATAGAGTTCTAAATGAGAAATTGCTTCACAAGAAAATCAAAGTTAATCTTGCAAATTGGACAGGGAGCATTGGACATGCATTCGTGAAAAGTGTAAGACATTTGTGTTAAAGAAGTTTTTGTTCAAAGGAAAAAGGAGGTTATCAAAATCTATTTTGATTGTCCCTAAAAGATCATCTCTTACATATTTTTACAATTATGCATGTTTTCCAGAAGTGTGTTGTTAAATACATCCACGGAGAATGGCAAGGAAAGGTACACACAAAGCTTATGATTTTAGAACACGCAATTTGTAAAACTTATGATGAACAAACCATTATTTGTTTTGTGGTGTAAATAGTTGAGTCTTTGTGTTGTAGCATGGAGGAAGTAAAAAAATGATTGTGTGAAAGAAGAAGATTTGGAGATTGCCAAATACAAGCCGGTACTTCATGTTCTCATACACTAGAATTGATCTCAAGTTCTGAAATATGAATGACGACCGTTTGTAAAGTTGAACTTGCAAAATGATAACATAACTGGTGAGGGACCACATTGCTACGGTCATGGAATGCAACATTAGTGAGGGGAAAAATCATGAGTAAACTAGACAAAAACAGAAAATGGTTAATAACGTTCATAACTTGCACATTCCTCCTGTTCATGATTGCAATTACTTGCACAACAAGAGAAATGGGTCTCTTTATCATTGAGGTCGATATGTAAACACCTGAAGTAGTTGTGGATAAAAGTGTGGAGTCAAAATATGGTTTTGAACACCTTGCCAAGGTTCCTCGAAAGTTGTTAGACACTTAACAGAGATTTTGTTATATGTAAAGTGGTAGTTGTGGAAGCCACACAAGCATTCCACTAAAGAGGAAGATACTGTAGTTTTCCATCATGGTTTGAAATGTACTTAACCTTCACTCCTTGGATTTTGTAGAGAAATTTGAAAACGAATGAGAATCTAAACTTGCACATACATTATAACAAGGAAGATGCAAAATGTACGAGCACGTTTTTTTGTCTTTCATGTATCAACTCATAGCAAACAATGTTTAGTCAACCCATCACGAAGAGGGAGTCTTATCATTAAAATATTGATTTGAATCACTTGGAGTTTTGTGGGAAGGTTTGTAACCAAAGCCAGGCTTGATTTCAGGAGTATGAGAATACTCATTTGAGGGTGTTTTATTTTATCTCAAATGAAAATGCTGGTTCTCGTCATCATAAACACTTTGTTGGATCAAAAATTGCTCAAAGATTAGAAACTTTCTGAATTGATTTGTAATTATCTTGGTGAACATGTGGAATGTCTTTAACGTACATGATTGCATAATTCTAGCACTTGAGTGCCTAGGACCCATGTTGATATGTACTGTGTGTCGCATGGGCATGCTATTGCACTCACTTAGTAAAGTTGGGACTTGTTTCATGTATAGGAACCCAACATTGGGTTTTCCTGGGCTTCAACCTAAGTGGATTTCTTATCATGAGGTTATGTGAGAAATATTTCTCTTGATTTGCTCTAGGCATAGTGTATGGTCATCAAAGCATGTGCATTTATGGTTTTTAGATGAAGTTACTTTTTAGAAACCTTGGAGGCAAGATTCATGACTATGGTGCTATGTGGTTTTCATTTACATGTGAGGAGAGTTAGGATGCAAGCATAGTGCTTATTTTAATTCATAGACATAAAGAATTCATAAGAAGCTTGAGGATTGGAGAACCATGGCTATGGTGAGGATTCCACATCCACTTACCCCCTTGAATTCAACAATTGACATTCAAAGAATCAAGAATTTTGATTCTTGATTTTAGTGAGGGGGGTGATGGGGACAGACATGAGGTGGATCAATAACACAATGTTTCAGATTAATAAGTAGTGGTTGATACAAGAATTGGACTACATGTACATGTAGTTTATGCTCAAGCGCAATCGCACTTGACTTGGTGCTCATGAACAGTCATCGCAAAGGCTCATACGTGTTTACTTCATGGGCACTTTGTCAAGGGGAAACTCTTAATTGGGGAAAGGAATGTAAATACCCTTGTTTTCTAACTCTTTTCATTACAAGGAACATTGAATACCTCATTATGATAGCGTAAGACTAGCATGACACATGAGTATGGTCAAGTAGGTCAATTCTAACGACCTACGCTAAGGACTGCAATATTAAAACATAAGTGACAAGGGTTGATCACAAGGGCCGAACTATAGCCAAGAAAGGAGGGGTCGCTAAAGTTTTGGACTGTTCTCTAGTTTTTCATCATGGAGAACGCTCCGTGTCTTCATCAAAAGTGCACGTGAAAACGCCAATGCCATACCACCAACACTTTGGAAAGTATGGATGGCACGTCATTAAAGCCAAAATGACTTGATCAAACATGCGAGAAAGGATGTTGGATCACCACCAATGGCTCCAATAAGCCATGGGCATGGATGCACACAAAAAGAAGTAAACCAGGCCACATGCCATGTGTGCCAGCACATGGCATGTGGAAATTAGGACAAGGTAGACAAAGGAAAGGAAGGAGGAAGAGGAGGATTAGGAGGAGGAGGTGGTGGAGGATGAGGAAGAGGAGTACCAAGTAGGGGAGGCGGAAGAGTAGGAGAAGTGGGAGGAGGAGGAAGAGAAGGACAACAAATAGGACTTGGAGGAAAAGGAGGAATAGAAGGCGAAAAGGTGGAAGAGGAGGTGGAGGAGAAAGAGGAGTGGTGGGAAGATTTGGGAGAAAAAGAAGGGGAGGAGGAGCACAATGAGGAGGAAGGGAAGGACTCAGAATAGGTTGTGGTGGTGGTGGTGGTGATGGTGGAGGAGTAGGAGATTGAGGAGGAGGTGGAGGAGGATTTGGAGGAGATGAAACAGGAGGAGGAGGAGGTGGAGGATGGGGAGGAGGAGAAGGAGCCGGAGGAGGAGATACAGGAGGAGGAAGCTCTGGAAAACAATGAGGAGGGGAATGACGAGGAGGAGGAGTAGGTCATGGTGGAGGAGGAGGAGGAGGTGGGGGGGGATGAGTTCAAGAGGAGGGGTGGGTGGGGTAGAAGGAGAAGAAGGAGGAAGATGAGGAAATGAAGGAGGAGAAAGATGAGGAAGGATAAATGGGGAAATAAAGTGTTTTGGACGAGAGTGAATAGGACATGAAGAGAGACGGAGAGCAAGGGCACAAGCAAGGAAGGGGTTGATGGTCTCAAGAACATCCAAGGACTGTTGGATGGTGGAAAAAACTTTAGTGGGAAATGCTACACTTGCAATGCTCTGATTGTGAAGTATTCTAGATCATGACTAGTACACGTCTACAATAGGCGCATCGAAACTAAAGGAGGGATTGGACATAGAATGGAGGACAAGAAGGGGTGAGATGGAGGGCTTGTGTAGAAGGCGTTTGGTTGCAAGAAGGGATTGGAGGGGACAAAGAGGTGGAAGTGTAGGAGGTGGAGCATGTTTGGAATGACGACATGCCATGAGAGAGAGAGAAAGAGAAAGATAAAGAGAGAGATAGAGAGAGAAAGAGAGAGAGAGAGAGAGGGAGAGGGAGAGAGATACAAATAGAGACAGAGAGAAGGAGAAAAAGAGGGGGGGAATAGTGGGAAAGACAAATAGAGAGAGGGAGAGAGACATACAGAGATAGAGAGACAAATAGAGAGGACCGTAACTACGAGGGAAACTATGACCATGAAGATAGGAAACCATAAGGATGGGAATGACAGTGGTTAGAAATTGGTAGGGGAAACAAGGATGGTATCAACAGGGAAAAAATCAATGTGAATGTGATAGAGGAGGAAGGAAGGAGAAGAGAGAGGGAGAGGAAGAAAGAGAGAAAGAGAAAGAGAGAGAAAGAGATAAAGGGAGTGAGGGAGAGGGAGGATAGGGAGGAGATGCGATCAAGGAAAAGGGAGGAGGGGATGATGGTGACTGGAGGAGGAAGGGGGACGGTGAAAAGGTTGGAGGGATGGAGGATGAAGAGATGGATGAACGAGCACACAAGGAGGGGGATAAGGGAGAATAGAGACAAGGCAGAGGGGAGGGGGATCACAAGAGGAAGGGATCAAGGGAGTGGGGGAGAGGGGAAGGACGGAATTGAGGGAGAGGGACGAGGTACTATAAGCAAGGAAGAGAGGGAGGGATGGACAAAATAATGGACAGGTGGACGTGAAGCTTGACGGACAAGGATGGATGGATAAACGGAAGGGCGGACGTAAAGATGTAAGAAAGGACAATCATAACAAGCGTAAGTGCAAGAGGTAGGCAGAGGAGAGGGGCTCTTAAGGAGGGGAAGAAGGAGGAAGAAGAAGAAAGGGGGAAGAGGGTAAGGCAAGGTGGTTGCGGAGAGAAAGGGCACAGAGATAGACAAAGAGAGAGCGAGAGAGAGAGAGAGAGAGAGAGAGAGAGAGAGAGAGAGAGAGAGAGAGAGAGAGAGAGAGAGAGAGAGAG
>SZWC01006780.1:61231-100461 GCA_023375785.1 Penium margaritaceum | reverse complement strand
AGCTTGTTGAGAACTGTCTCACCACTCTGATACCATGAGAAGATGTGGGGAAGCTTCCTAGCGACACATCCACTGACTAGGCGTCAGTGCCTGCTCAGACAGTGACGATAGTCACAAGTAGTACACACAACGGCAAGGGTCTAGCTAGGAGACACAAGGCAGAGTGTCAGAATGCTTCAATAGCATTTTCAGAGAGAAATGACAAATGATAGGATCATTGCATAAGCACCTGCCGCGGCACACGATGGGTGTCGCACGCGGCAGCACATGGTCTGTCCTAAAACCGGCCCAAAACCACTGTTTTGGTCGTAACTCAGCGTAGACATGTCAGAATGCTACACCGTCTGAACCTAGACGTGCAAAATCACAAGCCAAACACTACGACTGGTCACATGCATGCATCCAGCATCAAATGGTGGACACACAATGCGAAACATGCAAATCGAGCCCACGGCCAGTCCCCTGATAAACTCCTACGTGCTGCAAAGAAATCTACTAGAGGTCGGAGACAGCGTCCAGTACTCTTGGGCGGTCGTTGGTCAACTCCAAGCTGGTAGTCCACCAGCAGACAACGCACTGGTACTACCGGGGTCTGCATGAGGGATCTTCACGGGCATGGACACGGCCGAGTGGTCATAGTTAACTGTACAGGTTGACACAAACGTCACAAATCACGACACTACCGCATGACCCGATGGTACGCATGTCCATAGACGTGCAGCACTAAATTGTGTGCAACAACAAGTGCAGAAACAGCCGTGACACAGACACAGACACACTCCGCATCCGACTACTCTCAGGGAAGGGGCGAAGCGCAATGGAGAAAAGGGCCACCAGAAACTTCCTGCGCGGCAGTGCCTTTGTCAAGAAATCAGCACGCTGCATGTCAGTGCCGACGCATATGACTGCGATCACGTGTGGCTCACCAGATCACGCACGAAGTGATGCTTGACAGCAATGTGCTTCGTGCAAGTATGAAAGACACCAGAGTTCTTCGCAATGGGAAAAGCACTATGGTTGTCGCAGCAAAGCACAATAGCCGGCATTGATTGACCCAGCTCAAGGAACAGGCGCTGCAGCCACACTGCCTCAGCAGCCCTTGCACCCTGAGCAACATACTCTGCCTCCAATGAGCTACGTGCAATGAAGCCTTGCTTTACGCTACGCTAGGACAGAACGGTACCACCAAATAGGAACATGTAACCTGTGGGACTGCGCCCATCTGGACTCATGGCCCCGTTGCTGTCGGTATAGTCTTCAAGAATCACCGAACACTACCGCGAGAGCAGAGTCCAAGGTATGGTGTGGAGACCACGTACCGCACTTCTCGCGGAACTGCATGAAGGGCTCTAGCACGTGGAGCCTTCCAAAACTATGCAAGGAGGTTTACGGCAAAAGCGATATCAGGGCGTGTGGTAGTGGCCAGGTACATGAGAGATCCAATGAGGCGTAGGTACAAGGTCACATCCACCGTCTTTTCCAGCTGTGTGGGATCATCCACCTTTAGGGTATCCTTTCCATCAGGTGTGAGAGGTATGGAGGCTGTGGGAACTGCGCTAAGAAGGTCACTGAAGTCCTTCCCTACAACACATTCGTATTGGGCCAGATGCAACAGAAGTGTCTGATGTCTGCGGTCTCGCACAATCTCCATGCGAAGGAATAGCACTGGGGGACTAAGATCTTTTATCCTACAAGCAGTCTGGGCGACTGCCTTGGCCTCCTTCATGGCTTCCATAGAAGGAGACGCAATGAGAAGGTCGTCCAGAGAGACTAAAATGGCGGCTAACCACTCAAGCAGCCGTCGGATAAAGAGAGAGGGATCTGCCTCGCTCTGTACATATCCCGCACGAGTCAGGGTGCTAGTGATACCCTGGTTCAAACACCAAGGAGACTGCTTGAGGAAAAGTGTTAGCTACTCAGCTAACCACCTCTGGCAAAGAAGTCGAGAAACCAAAAAGCTCACAAAAGTTTTTAGGCCTTCTTCCTTTGTTGACATGTGTCATGCACCCCAAACTTAATCAGGCATACACTTCACCTTCAAGAGTACTAACGCCTTAGCATTACATCTCAAGAAGAGCTCAAGTCGTCAATACGCAAGAGAGCATCAAGAAAGGTTTGATTGATCAGCATGCAAGACAAGTCCTTTTATAGTTGTCTGTCCAGTCCTAGAACTCAAAAGCACATTCCTGGGAAGTGGCCTGAACCAGCCACGTCACCAATAGACTTGCACTGTGGGCTTGACACATAAGCATCCTAGTTTCAAGGTGACAGACCAACCATGTAGCGTCCAAGAAGCTACGGACTTTCTTTCTTGGAAGCTTCCACAACAAACAAGATATGCATGGGGCCAGGATCAAACTCATGACCTCTCACTCGGCCAAATCAACAAAATGGCCAAGGCAACCACTCACCCACATGGTGTACTCACAGGCTATATCTCACAAGAGACAGAGCATAGGTGAGTCACACTACAACGGATCTAGGGGCCATACCTCCACAAGGGACAGAGCATTCCTCATCTGTCATAAAACACTAAACAAGGGTCATAACATTCAAGAAATCTCTCCCTTGCACCTTGTGTCAGTGACCATCATCATTCGTCATCACTTGCGTTGACCGTGCCGATACCTTGCCTGCCGCCTGGTGGAGATCCTTGTCCAGTGGCTTTGCAAGCATGTCAGCCCGGTTAAGCTTGGTATCAACATACTCGAGCTCCATTGTATGCTTGTAGACCAAGTCTCGAGCGTAGTGGTAGCGGATCTTGATGTGCTTTGTGCGCCTGGACAGGACGGGGTTCTTTGACATGTCAATGGAACTCATGTTGTCAATCTTGATGGCTGTTGCCGTTGCCTGTGGTGCCTTCATCTCAGATAGCAAGCTTCGTAGCCATTGCATCTCTTTACACACCTCAGCGAAGGCGATGTACTCAGCTTCAGCTGTTGACAGAGAGACACATTCCTGCTTGCGACTTGCCCAACTGACTGCACCTCCATTCAACATACACACAAAGCTGGAGGTAGATTTTCTGTCATCGATATTCCCTCCCCAATCAGCATCAGTGTAGCACATGAGACGGAGTGATGTGGATCCAGTGATGCCTCCAAACTTGGAGCCCCACGTGCCGCGTCCCCTGAAGGTAGCGCATGATGCGCTNATGGAGTCGATGTATTTTGTCTGGTTCAGGCTGATGGTACCTGCTGCTCTGTCGCGCTTGATGGCAATTCCAAGATAGAAGCCAAGAGGACCCATGTCCTTCATCTCGAATCTGCTACTCAGCTGCCCCTTGAGATCGTCTAGCAGCTGCGTCGAAGAGGAGCATAGAATCAGGTCATCAATGTACAAGGCGACCAACAAAGTCCCTTTGTCACTCTCATGCACGTACATACTACGGTCATTGTCGCAGTGCATGAAGGACTCCTTGGCCATGAACGTGTCCATCTTCTGGTACCGAAGTCTTGGCACTTGTTTTAGCCCATAGAGTGCCTTCACCAATCTGCACACCTTGCCCTCAGGAGCATCAAACCCCTCCAGAACCTCCTTAAATTCCTCCTTGTCAAGTTTGCCATAAAGGAAGGCTGTCTTGACATCCATCCGGTGGACCTCCATGTTCTTGGCAGCAGCAATGGCGAGCATTGACCGGATGGAGGCAAACGTCACAACTGGATCAAAGGTCTCATCGTACTCTGCGCCAGGCCGTTGGGAGAACCCCTTTGCTACCACCCGTGCCTTGTACTTGTCTACCTTGCCATCCTGTTTCCTTTTTACTTTCAGCACCCACTTGGACCCCACAACGTGAGCCCCGGTAGGTCTGTCCACCAGCACCCATGTCCCATTCTCTTCAATGGAGCTGAGTTCACTGTGAATTGCTTCATCCCACTCTGCTTTGTCAGGCCGAGTGAGTGCCTCTGCGACATACGTTGGCTCCTCTTGAACCAAGAATGAATAGTTGAAGCCTGTCCATTCACCCCTATCTGCTTCGTAATGCTGCCAAGGTACTTTGAGGTGTGAACTGCTCCTTGAACCTGTTGGCTGGTGCTGTTGATGTGGAGGCTGGAGGTCTGGTTCGTCGTGGATGATGGGAGAGGCATCCTACTCATGTTCCGGAGGATCGGATACGTCGGAATCAGAGTCTGATTCCTCCGAGTCATTTTCATGAGCTCCTCTCCCTGTTGTAGCACCTATCCCATGCCATTGTGCTGGTGCTTCGTCTCCCTCTTCAAGGAGAGTGAGCCACTCTCCCTGTTTTGGAGCGTTCTCAAGTTCGAGATGCTCTCCCTTACTCAGAGACGTGTTGTGGAAATCCACATCTTTGCTGCGGATGACCTTCTTGGCTCCTTGGTCCCACAGTTGATAAGCTTTGTGGGCGGTGTCATAGCCAATAAAAATGCACTTTTGTGCTCTTGCATCGAGCTTTCCAGGGCCCTCACCGGCCTGGACCTTGGCAAACCTGGTGCAACCGAACACCTTGAGATGGGAGGCATCCGGATTCCTGCCTGACCATGCTTCTTGAGGCGTCTTCAACTGCTGTGTCTGCTTCTTCTTGCCTCTCCTTCGTAGAGCTGCTGCAAGTGTGAGGTTCACAAGGTAGGTAGCCGTACGTGCTGCTTCAGCCCAGAACCTAGGAGGAAGCTTGGCGTCAAAGAGCATGCACCTTGTCATGCCTAGGAGAGTCTGGTTCATCCTCTCTGCTACGCCGTTGCTTTGAAGTGAGTAGGGCGTAGTTTTTTGGTGTTCGATGCCCTATGCCTTGAGCCACTCCCTGCAAGCTTCGTACTCTCCCCTGTTGTCCGTCCTGAATGCCTTCACCTTCTTTCCACTCTGTCGCTCAACCATAGCGACAAAGGCCTGCAGATTCTCCTTCACCTCACTTTTCTTTTTGAGAAAGTGTATCCAGACTTTGCGGCAGTTATTGTTGATGTATGTGAGGAAAAACCTGCTGCCTCCATTTGACGGTATGCGAAAGGGACCACATACGTTAGAGTGGACGAGGTCAAGAGGTGCGAGAGCACACGTGCCATTTCGCTTGAAGGGTTTCCTTTTCGCCTTGCCTTGAAGGCATGGATAACACATGATCTCCGCTCCCTCCACCTCATCACCTAGCTCCATCCCACGCACTACCTCCTGCTTTCCCATGAGCTCCAATGTGCGATGAGCCACGTGGACATGGGTGACGGGACCGAGGACACTAATTCCTTGCGCGAGGCAGACATGTGATACGGGTCCCAGAGCCGAAGATTCATGTTTCTAACCGATCCTAGATCGGTGTGGCCAAGTCGCTAACACTCACATGGCAGTGGGTGAGCAACGCAGACGCGGTGGACGGAGGTGTGAACCGGGACTACCATTCATCCAGCCAGGCAATATCATCACGAAGAGGAGCAGGTTGGAAGGGCATGGCAGAGGATGGAGTGAACAAAGGTACAGGGCACAACCGCAGTACCTCATCACCTAGCTCCATCCCACGCACTAGCTCCTCATTCCCATGAGCTCCAATGTGCGAATGCCGGCGGTCCCCAGAACACGCATGTGCAGCGTAAATGCTGTCGGATTGTTTCCGGAAGTGTTGACCCGCTGGGTGGCGTGGTCAACACGTTCCCGATTTTTTTCCTGGCAGCACTTACCCCACCACGGTGGTAGCGTTGGTGGACGTGCGGCCAGCACGTAGGACCAATGTTGGAGCGGCATCGACGCACGTGGCGGCAACACCAGGAAAGTGATTGTGCTAATGCTACCGCGCATCAGTAGCACGCAGCAAGCACACGCATCGAGCAACTAGCAATAGCACTAGCATCTGCTACTGCAGCAAGCAGCAACAAGAGCAACAGGACACGGCAGCAGCAGCGAGCAACAAGCAACAAGTAGCAACAGCAGCTGGCAATAGCAGCAGTAGTGGGCAGTGGCAGTAATCGACAGCAGCAGTAGCTTGCAACAGCAACAGCCGGCAGCAGAAGCCGACAGCAGCAGCAGCAAGCAGCAGCGAGCAGCAGGTAGCAAGAGCAGTTGCAGCAACAGCAGACAATAGCAGTAGCAGCAGCTGCTCGCAGCTCGTTGCTCACAGTGAATAGTGAGCAGTGAGCAGCGAGCTAGTTGCTCGCAGCTCGCAAAAAGCTAGCGGTAATGCAGCTACCGACACAGCTGCTGCAGTAGCAGTCCCAGCAGGAGTATCAGTAGCCGTCGTAGTAGCCGTAGCAGCAGCAGCATCTTCAGCAAGAACCTTTTGTTCCAGCCAGGTGTGCGAGCCTTGTGGTATCATATGCCACGTAGTACCTGGCACAGGAACACACCCAGCGCCAACGGCAGACGGTGACGTAAGAACTAGGTCCCACTCTGGGTGCAGGCCGCAGGCCTAAGGACGTTGAAACCCTACCGCCGTCGATTCAGGCTGGCGAGCAGTTTTGGAGCTGGGAGCTCAGCTTCCGGATCTGGGCACAAGGTGAGGACTTGTTGCCCTACTTATTTGTGCCCTTCAACTCCACCCAAGCCGACCAGGTACATGATGCAAGTGGTGCCGCGCGTGCCCTCGTCTGTGTTGCCCCTCTAGCTGCACATCTTGCCCTCGAGCCCTTCCTCAGCAACTTCACCACTGGCGCACTCCTTGACCCCGAAACAGCGTGGCACATACTTACACGCCCTCATCGTCTTTCCACTGACGTCGAGACCATCATGCCACGACCGAACACATTGCTCATGGTGTACAGAGTTATGACCAATACAAATACAAATTGTGTAGACATGTAGGTGTTGATGACACGAAGAATGTTTGAGAAGTCATCTGCGAATGGCTATCCACAACACAAGAATGTGAGTGCCGATCGCACTCAAAATACAAACACAATGCTCAAAATCCACATGTCATGGTCGATTGACATGTGCCTGTTGCACCTAGAATATGATATGCATGGAATATACAATTCTAACATTTAGGCCAAACACAAAAATGCCATGATTTTAAAGGCATGGTCTATGGCTACTTCAGTTGAATTGGAGAGGTGAGTGTCAAATGCACCATTATCACGAAAACCAACTGCATGATTGACAAAAGCTGTAGGTTGCACTTTTGTCATACGTACCGCATGCACCAGTGATAAGAGAAGTGAACGCACGACTGTGAATGATGGTTGGACTAATTATGCTATTATTCATTGTACAACACATGTTATTTCATGCCAACACTATGGATATGGGTGCTGATTGTACCCAGATCCATTTACTATGAAGAACAAGCCAATGCTTTTCATAGTCATGCCAACTTCAAGTAGACCAGCAAATCAAAGCATACAATTGATGCATAGCATGGTTCTACAAGTACATGCGTCGAAAACGTTGATTGAAGCATCGGAACTATGTGAGCTGACGTTTGTGAGGTATCACAAGGAAGTCAAACATGGTCATATCTTTTAATTCTTCACATAAATATTGATATGCATGTCTAGGAACAATAAAAAATGACTTTGGTGATGACATCTATGCCCTCACAATGTAACAAGAACACAATGATCTCGATCATCACCGACAGTGAAGAAATTTGATACTTGGAAACTTTGACCTGCCGATAGTTGTTTCTAAAAGTACTTTTGAAATAGATACAATCAAAATTCCTAACGGATAAACCAAATGTGTTACTTGGACAATTTCCTCCAATGTGGACCATGCTAAAGGTGAACTTAATCCTCCATACCCATAGATGGAACATGCTAGAAAATCCTAATTTGTTGAGTACATTTTCCAAAATATGCACGCCTTGCATAACAAAAATTGGTCACCGTGCATGGCCACGTGCCAAAGACAACCCAATTTTCAATGAATCATGGTACAAGATACATGTAGTTGTACTTCAGCCACATGAAATTTGGTACACGGCATACGTCCAAAACATAGACCACATGCCAAAAAACCATACTTGCTCAGTGTTAATGAGTCGATCACAAAATCCAAGACTTCGACGGATGAACGATCACAATAAGTTTGTGATATTCTAACAATCTTATGAAGTAAGATGATGTTTTGGATTTAAATGGTAACACCATTTCACCAAAGAAGTTACTTGGTAAGCGCAGTATCTCTGTTACTATATTGATACACACTTGTTTATTAACACGCAGACTTCCATCCTGAAGGATTGGCATTGCGCTACTTGTACAAAGTGTGTACTAGATGCATCAGTATCTTTCGAAGGCTCTTTTCATCATTATTCATACCGGATGCAATCATCAGTCCATGATTGAAAGAGTTAATGATGACATCCTTGAATAAACAATCAATGGCGAAACCATTGACATAACATCACTCGGTGAGGGATGGATACAAATCGTGATTCCCAAGCACTTTTGACGATAAACAGGTACATGAGTTTCATGACAACCATGTCCAAAACACAAAGATGGTTGCGAATGGGAGTTCTGAATGCACCCATGAGGGAAAAAGACTCATCTATTGGTCATGAACGATTTAAGACGACACAGTGCGTTGGTAAAAAATTGTAAGGGTCACTCCCAACAAATGATGAGATCGACCAAATAACCAAACAAACAAATTTTAAGGCGACACCTTCACCTTGCTTCATGGGTGAAACATGTCTTGGATATGGAATAAAATATGTGAAATAATGTCAGTGACATGAGATCATTGAGAATTTTGTGAAAATCCATTTTAGGTAAAAACAAACTACTCTTGTTTTCTAGTAAGGGTGCTCCACAATACTATGCGCTTTGCATAGATGTCTACAAACCAACTAAAACATATTTGGGATTGCTTCAAGGTCTACGTTTTGTGTTCAAAGATTACGACCGTGGAAACAATGCATAAGCCGATAGCTTTACGCTAACAATGTGTCTGCACCTACATGTTGGTGGTCCGACTCACCAGACACCGAGTGACAATCAACAATAAAAGAAAAAAAACAAATATTGTTCTCGACAGAAAATGTTAATGTGTAAGGATTCCTCAAGGTCGCCCTTCAGAAATGATATTTCTAATTTGACTCATATCATCACACGATACACAGGTGGTGTATTTTATGGTGTTCAAAATCATTCCAATGAATAAAAATCATGGTATAGCATTGCTTATGCGGTCTGAATGTGAAACAAAATTCCAAAATCTCATTTATTTGAAAAAAAGAAATCTCCAAGAGAGAGATCATAATGATTACATTTTAATTAAACCGTGCTTCACTTACGTAGAAGGTCATGGTGAAGCAACTTCACTCCCTTGGTTTTGGGGACTCTTTACATTTTTCTCATTGACATATACAAGTATGAAATGTTTTTAGATGTTTCTTATGTGAAATCAAGTATTGTAGTTTATAGTCACATGTCTTTAATGAACGCGATACCCAATACAAGTGCCTCATGTTAGGAAGAGGAACTATACTTTATACAGTAGAAGTACTAAATGTACACAAAAGAATACATTCATGCAACCCATATTGTTGAAACTTGGCAAATAAAATCCATTAACGGGTTCTTGGATGGAATGGTCGAGCTTGATTAGAAAACTGTAAAACAATTTAGGAACAAGTTGCTCAAGGAACATCAGATATGATTTGCAAGTATTGGATCACATGAGATTGAAACCCAAAAGGTGTTCTTCCAACTTATACTGTAATGATAGTGATCATGGTACACCCTTTTGGTGGATACAGTATGGTTATGATGTCCTCTTTGTCTGTGGCCTTGAGCTCAGCCTCTTGTCTGTCACCACCCTTGATCGCATGAGCATGGACGTTGTACACTTGCGTGGTTTTGGCACTATGTTGTTGCGTCCGTCAGGTCATGTCATTTTACACGCCACTGCCTGTGGCAACTTGTGCCACGTACCATGCCCGTCCGCTTCTACCTCTTTCCCCTCCTCATCGGTTGACACTGTTCACGTGTTTATTACTAGAACACTCTCTCCGCAGTGCACACGTCTCCTGCAGCACCACCTTTGTCACGGCCGCTCTGCCACTGTCAACAGCATGCTTCACACGCAGCCAGCCATGGGCCTTAATCAAGCCTCCTTTCCTGTGCTGTGTCCCACCAAGTGCATTGATTGTGCTCAAGGGAAGATGCACCATTCCACTTGCTCCCTGTCTGCCTCTCATATGATTTTCCCTCTTAACTTGGTTCACTTTGATGTCATGGGTCCCCTCCCAACATCGTCAGTCGGAGAGCACGTTCGTTATGTCGTGAAAATCATGGACAACTACTCTCGATATTGCTGGGTCTTCTGCCTTCGGCAGAAGAGCAAAGTTGCTCCCACCCTTCGGGACTGACTTTTCCGTGCTGAGTGCGAGTGTTGTCAGCCTCTCCGCGGCTTCCATTCTGATCACGTGGGTGAGTTTCTGGGGGAGACCATACTCTTCCTCGCCTCCCGTGGTGTACATCATGAGACGTTGGTGCCTTACATGCTATCCCAGAACGACGTCTCTGAGCGGTGGAACCGCACCATGGCCGACGCCGTCTGTATCATACAGGTCGAGTTCGAACTCTCTGACCGCTTCTACTTTGAGGCCATGACCTACACAACGTGGGTCTGGAACCAGATACCCCATGAACCCATTCCTCGCCAGTCCACACCATACCAACACTTGTGTGGAGAGCGAGCCTACCTCCGTCCAGCTCGCGTCTAGGGCTGCGTAGTCGTCATGTGGTTGCGTGCCCCGCACTAAGGTGGCAAGCTTGAGCCTCGCGGCTGTCCTTGCACCTTCCTTGTCATCTCGCGTTACTCAAAGGCATGGCATGTCTAGGATCCCACCCGGCACTGCATCCTTGAGTCCCGGGACACCCTCTTCTTTGAGGACCTGTTTCTCGGCAACCTCGTTCACTTTGGCACGCCGATATTCCTCCCGTTGCGTGTGGGAGTGTGGGTTCGTCCTCCATCCAGCCACGTCCAGGCGTCCCATCGTCTATGCCTGCGGGTCCTGCTCCGGCAGCCCCTTCCGTGTCCACCAGCCCCTCAAGGCTGGCTGCCCCTTCCGTGTCCGTCGGCCCCTCCGGGCCGGCTGTCACGTCCGTGTCCGCCAGCCCCTTAGGGCCGGCTGCCCTTTTCGTATCTGCCAGCCCCTCCGGGTCGGCTGCCCCATCCGTGTCCGCCAGCCCCTTACGTCCAGCTGCCCCGTCCGTGTCCGCCAGCCCCTCAGGGCCAGCTGCCCCGTCCGTGTCCGCAAGCCCCTCAGGGCCGGCTGCCCTATCAGTGTCTGCCAACCCCTCAGTGTCGGCTACAACGTCCGTGTCCGCCTGCCCCTCAAGGCTGGCTGCCCCGTCCGTGTCTGCCAGCCCCTCAGGGCTGGCTCCCTGGTCCGTGTCCGCCAGCCCCTCAGGGCCGGCTGCCCTGTCCGTGTCCGCCAGCCCCTCAGGGCCGGCTACCCGGTCCGTGTCCGTCAGCCCCTCATGGCCGGTTGCCCCGTCCGTGCCAACACGCTACACACGTGGTTCGAGCGGGAGCCTTCGCCCCAAGCCGACAGTGAGCACTCAAGCAAACTCCTGCGCCCTCTTGTGCGACGACCCCCTGTCACCCCTCGAGGCTCCCTGCCTCCTGGCAGACCCACTCCCACAGTCGTGAGTGGGGACCTTGGCACCAAGGCGCCTGGCTTGGCCACATTGTCAGTCTTCACTGACCTACATGTGGGGTTGGCTTCAGTCTACGCCTTATTCCATCAGGATGACTGACGTGCCGTTGCGGCTACACTCACGCGCTTGCCACCTGGAGCACGTGACGCATACGCCCTCACTGTCCACCCCGCAGAGCGACCAATGGACCCAGCCACCCTATGGGAGGGCCGGGCGTCTCCTGAGGCTAAACACTGGGAGACTACATGCGCCAATAAGGTTGCTGCCATGCAGCAACATGAGGTCTACGAGATTGTCGCCCTTTCCCCCGGCCAAAAGGCCATCGACGCCATGTGGGTCCTCCAGCGAAAGTGGAAACCACACGGGTCACTGGATAAGTACAAGTCGCGTCTTACGGTCAAGGGGTTTGCTCAGGTCCTTGGGGTCAACTATGACCAAATCTTTGCCCCAGTTGGTCGTTTCTCGATTAGCCCAGCATTGTTTAGCCTGGTTGCCCCGTACGGGTGGGAGCTACATCGGATTGATGTGAGTAACGCCTTTCTCTAAGGTTCACTGGAAGGCAAGGATCTCTACATGGTGCGGCTCCAAGGCTTCAACGATGGCTCCGGCAAGGTCTAGAAGTAGCTGAAGGCTCTTCACGGCTTGAAGCAGTCACCGCGTTGTTGGAACGAGGAGATTAGTTACACAATTCTCACTGGTGGCCTCCTTCGCAGCACTCTTGACCCCGCACTGTTCATCAGTCCACGAGGCCAGCCTTTTGTCGCCGTCCTGGTCTATGTGGACAACGTGCTCATCACGTCGCCGGAGGCAGCGGCCATCCAGCGGATCAAGGACCTGCTGCATGCTGCCTACCAGATGAAGGACCTCGGGCCAGCACGAGTCTTTCTGGGCATGGAGGTCGAGCATGATCACTTCATGGGCATTCTATACGTCCATCAAGCCGCCTACGTCCAGACCCTGTCCGGGCGCTTTGTTGAGGACCTGACCCTCTTGCCAAGAGCATCCTCACCCATGTCACCCGATGGTCAAGCGGTGCTCGAGAGCTCTGATCCAGCTGTAGTGGGGGAGCTAGTGGATGTGACCATGCACTTATGTGTCATCGGGTCACTGATGTTCATGGCAACGACGATGCGCCCATACATTGCGTTCGCTGTTAACCTCCTAGCACAGTTCTCTCATGAGCTACATCACCTGCACTTTGAGGCCGCGATTCGAGTACTGAGCTATGTTGTCACGACTCCACGGCAAGGTCTCATGTTCCATTGACAGCCATCCGTTGTGGTGGAAGGCTACACTGACAGTGATTGGGCCGGCAGTCCGGACGGTAAGAGTCGTACTGGCTGGATCTTTCTTGTTGGCAGCACGATTGTGTCCTGTCGCAGCGATAAGCAAGGCACGCAGCAATGCTAAGGCTGAGTATGTGGCACTTGGTTTTGGTGCGTGTGAGAGCGTGTGGCTGCGTCGCCTTCTATACGAGCTGCGTCATTCAGTTCCGTCGATCATGCTGTACTGTGATAATGAGAGTGCCATGGAAATTGCTGACAATGAAAGCATCCGAAGCATCTGAATGTATTGTTGTGGAAGCCTTTACAAACTTTCATTCAACCATCATATTTGCCAATGTACTCATGATCACCCCTTCCTAATGTAAATCTCCATGTGTAACATGCATACCAATTTGACATGAAAAGGGTTATGGATTCTGTCCTTAACCCCAAGAAATTGGCTTTTTACAAGCTTGATATTGTGTTGCAACTTACTATGTAATCAATCAAGTTTCTCTCAATTAGTTGAGTGATTACGATGCGAAAAGGAAGGTTTGAGTCAAAATGGTCATCTCTGACTAAGTTTTCAGTCCAATTGTTCGCAAGTAAACATGGAGGATTCTACAAGTTTTTGTTGTTTGACATCATCACAGTGGTCTTTCCAAGCATATATATACTGTAGTTACATTCTAGCTGTGAAGTAACCCATTCAGTTGGATAGAAGTCAATGTCATTGTTTTGAAGTTCATTGAGGTTTTCCTTTTCCTCATGAGAGGAATGAATGAGTCAATATTCTGAGCTTAAAAAAAGCTTCCAAAGCAGTTTTCTACAGAAAAATGTTTCCAACATTCCAGTTTTGTGTGTTTTGACCTCAAGACGGCCGCTTCGTAAAGCTTTTGTACTGTGACTACAAAAATTTCTGGGTGAGTATCCCATTCTGGCTCATGTTAGTCTGTAGCATGTTTTAAAATCTTCTCTGAGTCTTTTCCATGATGGGAAAAGTGAATGAGGCAGATTTAACCATTCTAAGTAAAGCTTGAACCCATTGTGTACAGAACGTGGAATCAACATTCTCTGGTGGAGGCATGGCACAATGGCTCCATTTCAGAATCCAAAAAGGGAGGAGCATATCACTGTTCAACATAGATGTGACAGTGAGTAAATAGCTTTATTGATGAAAAAGGTTCAATGTGCTTTTGATGGGAACGCCTTGTTCAGAAGTATGTCTATTCAAAAACTTGACACAGAAAAAATCCATGCTGAGGCCAGAAGACTGATTTCTAGGTTTGGTGGGTACAACATTGTCTCATATTGTGACATTGTGTTTCTAGCTCGTGGTGCAAATTTCACAACCTGTGCTACCTTCATGGATAGGAATGACGTGTGGGGTGGAGCTGTTGAACTCCAGATGAAGTTGTTCAATTTGTTGATCAATACATAATAATGGAATTGAATGAACTGCGTGATGATCTACAAAATCTACAAACACATGAATTCACTTTCCATTGTCAAAAAAGAAAGACTCTAAGACATGTGCCTTTAGGATTCCACATCCACCATTTCCTTTGAATGTCATACTTCTTCCCCTTGATGAAAAGACATCAGAAAATGAGAAAAATAATCACAAGGTATTCTTTTAAGAAATGGTTGTTATCCTCATAAACATTGCTGAAGGGATTGAGTATGATCAGTTCCTCCAACTGTGTAAAATTTCTGTACTTGAATATGCTATGGCTTTCGTTGTCAACAACTTATGTATAAGAGAAAACTGATACACCAAAATTTTAACCCATTCAACTCTGTTGTCTTGAAAACATGCAAGGAAAACATGGACATACAGATGTGTATACATCCATATGAAGTGGCAAGCTACATTGTTCCATACATGTGTAAAGGAAACAAGCTCTTTGAGCAGTACGTTGAGTTTGGTGATGGATGCATTGAAGAAGAAAGATTGTAGGGGAGAAAAATTCAAAAATGGATGAGGAAGGTTGGAAATTCATTAATGCATGATCAGGAGGTTAGCGCACATGAGGAACTGACCTTGATGTTAGGAATGCCATGAAAAAAATTCAAGTCGGTCTTTCAGTTTTGTGAATTATATTCCTCATGAAAATACATTGCTTGCTGTTGAAACAAAGAATGAGTTAGCAAAGCTTGAAAAATCATCAGAAGTCATGTTCGTTCTGATGAAGATTTGCCCCTCTGCATGCCCAAATGCTGCCGGGAGGCGCCGACGATCCGCCAGTGAGAGGAAAATCCTAGCAGTTGGATATGACGGGCGTAAGATTGCTCTAATACTTAAATGGAGGATTCCACCTAAAATTTTAAGAGTCGCTGAATGTGGTGGAAGTTGTTTAACCTGAATCGGACCAGGAACGAGGAAGATATGGGCTTCCAAAGTTGGGGTGTGCACGTTGCCTCTAGGAGTAGGCCGTGGTTCGACTACCGGTGAATAATCGACCGGACCGAGTAACAAATGTCCACCTGGGGGTTTTGCTCTGAAAGGGCTGCCAAGGCGTCCGGTGAATGTTCCGCCGAATGTCAGTAGCGCAGTTTGTTACTGAGGGACTTAGCCAAAATTCTGGCTCGGCGTCTGAAACTCAGTAGTACGTTTTGTCACTCGAGGAATTAGTCATAATTCCGACTGCAGGTCCGCGAACAGGTTTCAACCCACATCAATCCCCATCACAAAACTCAATGATTTAATCATCAAAACAGACCCCAAAGGCGCGAGGGGCACCGCCACTACGTGTAGGGATGTCTGCGCCTCCAGAATGGCGTTTTGATGGGTCCTTGATGTGTGAGGGCGCCTCGACGGGCGACATGACGCGCGCCACAAACTGGGTGGCTGGATTGGAGTGCTGCGCTTTGGCTGACATAGCAGGAGCTACAGTGATCCAAATCGTGTATGGTTTGATGTGTTGAAGAGCACATGACTAGCCCTACAAATGTTCAAATCATGTCTATGTTTAAAAAATATACAAAATCGCGTTATTCCCTTTTCAAAAGTGACTGTCTTACAACTGTCTTCCACTCCCAGAAACATAGTGTGAGGCGACCAGAAAGCTCACACTTAGACTCACAAACCACACCAAAACAGAAAGCCGTGAACACCAAGTGCAGACCTGTAGGGGCACGTTGGAATTGCCTCGACCCGGGGGCCAAGTTCTGACATGTTCATTGTGCTATAGTGTTTTGATGTGAAAGGCTGAAACTTGAATCATAGTGATTTGCTGACCTTATTTCAAAATACAACCACAAGAAAACAAAAGGTGTTTGCGAAGATGATTTTGAACGATATGAAAGAGAGGAGGTATTTTGCAATTATGACGGTCATGACATACTCTCAACCTTTGCCATACCAAAAAAAGGAATAAAAAGTAAAAGTCATGTTTCTGGTTCACATCAAAGCTGTAATGATTCAGTTGAAAACTAAATCATTCAAAAATCACAAAAAGCATTTAAGTTTTTTTTTCATGATTTAGCAGACAGAGATGACTAACGCTACAATGGAGATAATGTATTCCATTTTGTGCCCTTTTGCAAGGAAGATTGTCTCAACCCTGAATGGGCTACTGAAGTGCTCCTTGAAAACAAGATGAGAAAAAGAAAAAGGATGGAAGAGCATTTGTCCAAATCAACCAAGTGGGAGAAGATTTAGAGGAATTTTAATCTTCACTCCCAGCATCACACAAAGCAATGGATGAAGATGGCGCCAGAAATCAAATCAGAGTTGAAACCATTTCAGAGGAAGGCTTAGGCGTGAAGTATGACCATGTGGGTCATCATGTGTATGCGGACAAAGCAAAAAATGATGACAAATTCTTCACAATGAACTCTAAACTCAACATGAAACAACGTGCATTTGTTGATGATGTTATGCATAGTTTTTACAGAGAGAACAAACCTCTATGAATTATCTTATCTGGTGGTTTTGGTTTTGGTAAGTTTACAATGGTACATTCTTTGTACGAGCACCTCTTAAGTTTCCATAATGCTGTCCAAAACAGTGGCCATGCTACACTGGTCCAGTGCCTGCGCCCGCTTTCTCTGTTCTACACCTAATCTCGGACGAGCATCGGTCCCCTCCAGCACATATGTTCTAGTGGTTGTGTCCATTTTCCTTAGCACACCTGATCCCGCACCGGTGATACTATCTCCATTTGTACCTACTCCTGTGCTTGTACCTTTTTCCCTTGTGTATGAGCCAACACATGTCCATGATTCTTTGGCATCCTCTCCCCTTCCATGTGAGTCCACAACCCCTATAATTGTGGCCCAGCCACCTGTTGCCTAGCCCGAGGTGAGCACATCAGTATCGGGCTACTCTCGCTAACCCGATGGTTGTCTTCAACCACTGGCCTTTGGGGCTCAGAAGATGGCTGATTCAGTGCCCAGTTGCCCGATTTGCAGTGTTCAGAGTGGCAAGCCTGGACAAAGGCCCTTGTCCTGACTATCCAGGCAGACTATAATTAGGTGCATCCAACGTGCCCTCTTGGCCATGAGTTGGTATCCCGTGAGTTCTTGGTCGCTTGCAATGCCACAAAAAATGTTGTCGTGGTCAGATTGACTTTGAAGGTGTGTTTTGACCAAATGGAGCTATCCCTCAATGGCGCGTGATGCAGGCATGTTGAAGGTGGAACTCTTGACTCAGTACGCAGAAACGACGTGTTGCATGTAAAGATGAGCTAAGAGCCATACGTGAGCAAGGTTTCTCTGAGCATGTCCACATCCTGCTTGAGCGGAAGGCTATACAGGCCCTGTGGATCATTCACAAGAAGGTGAAGCCTAAAAAATCACTAAATTTCTACAAAGCTTGCTTGACAGCCAAGGAATTCTCACAGATTGAGGGTTTGGATTTCACTGACACCTTTGCACCCATTCGCCGAATGACTACTGCTCGCTTTTTGTGTGCGGTTGTTGCTCACTATGTCTGGGAGGTGCACCAGACGGATGTGAACAACAAGTTTCTCCATGGCACTCAAGAGGAGAAGATCTACATGATCCAACAACCAGGTTTTGAGATTGATGAAAAGGTGTGGCGCTTGTGCAAGAACTTGTACGGCCAGAGCAGTCACACCAGTGTCGGAACCTGGAGATGAATAGCACATTGACACGTGCCGGCTACATTCAAGGTGACGCCGATCCATCCCTCTTTCTGAGACGGACAAAAAAAAGCTCCACCACCATCCTGGTGTATGTGGATGACCTCCTCTTTGCATCTCCTATGATGGAGGCCATGATGCTTCCTTCACTTCCTCCATCATAGGCCAAGACCACTTCAGGCTGCCTACAAGATGAATGACCTCGCACCTGCAGTTATTTTTCGCATGATTGAGATTGTACGTGATTGTTGCCAGCAGAAAATCGTGCTACATCAGGCACGCTACACTTGCCCTGTGGAAGATCATTTTTTTGAACTCCTTGGTGAAGTTCAAACATCATCCACCTCCATCACACCTATCAGGCAGGATGCCTTAAAGGTGGCTGATCCAGCACAGTTGGAGGAGACAGTACATGTGACCTTGTACTTGTGCCTCATTTGCTTCTGATGTCCTTAGCTACGACCACAAGACCAAACATCACCTTCATCGTCAACCTTCTTGTACAATTCTTGTAGTGTCCTTGGGCAAGAGCCCTTCACACGGCTCTCCGTGTGGTATAGTATGTGGTTTCCACACCGTATCTCAGACTTTGCTTTCAACGGCAATGTCAGTGGTAGTTGCAACTACACAGATAATGCATGGGCCTAGATTCCCGATGGACACAGTCGGACATGCTATGTGGTTTTGCTCAGTGGCACCACTGTGTTGTGGCACATGGGTAACTTGGGCTACATTGCAGGTAATTCATTAAAGGCTGAGTATATTGCGCTGCAGACTGGGGTTGCTGAGGTGGTTGAGAAAGTGCTAGGAAGCTTCCTAGCCTTGCTGCTACTGATGTGGAAACACTATCCAGTCAGCTAGTACACTAGCAAGCAAGCAAGTATAAGAAACAGCACTGGATAGGCTAGGAAGACACGTAAAGTTTCATAAGTTCCAATATCTTAGTAATGCTTAGAGGAATGACAAACTGACAAACACACATCATGAGAACTGTCGCGGCGCACAGCGGGTGATGCATGCGGCAAAACTAGTATATCCTAAAATTGTTCCAACATCACTGTTTTGGCCGTAACTCTGCGCATAGGCATCCAAATGTAATGACGTCTGAGCCTAGAGATGCAGAATCTCAATCCAGATGCTACTGGTTACACGCACAAGTATGACATCAATCTGTGGATACACAATACAAAACATGCAAATCAGGCTCAAGACCTAGTCCATCGAGAAAAATCTAGCAACTACAGAAAAATGGCTAAGAACCCAAGCAAGTACCTGGGACGCTGTGGCAGCTGTCTAGTAGCTGCTGGTGGGTGGAGCTACCACCCGTCGCTGCTCAAGCGCCAGCTGGGTCCACATCAGGGATCAGCACGAGCACGGATACGGACGAGTGGTCATAGTAAGTTGTACAAACAGACAAGGACAACTCACATCATAACACTCCCCCATGACCCGATGGTAGGCATGTCCATACACGTGTGTGCAATGACACATGTGCGCAACGAGATACTCAACGGTCCATATGCACACACCCCACTCTTAGCCAATCTCAGGCAATGGGCAAATCCTGACAAAACAAATGGTCACCATGACCTTTCCACACGCCAGTGCCTTGGTCAGGACATCAGCCCGCTACATATCCCCACCGTCCCAGGTGACGGACATCACTTGTTGCTCCACAAGATCACGCAGAAAGTGATGCTCAACAGCAATGTGATTCATGCGTGCATGAAACACACCAGATTTCTCTGCAATGGCATGAGCACTCTGTTTGTTATAGAGCAGAACGACACCAGGCACAGAGTCATGGTGCGGTGATGGTCTCTTATGGAGATACTGTCGTACTCTGTACAGTTGTGGGTACTAAAAAAGCAGCGCCAGATGCGTCATTCTTCCCACTCACGGTTCATTATCTGGAAAAAGCTTATGCCGCAGGTAAAATCCCCGGTGGATTTTTCAAGCGCGAGATGAAACCTAGCGATCGTGAGACACTCGTTTCTCGATTGATCGACCGTCCAATTCGCCCGCTATTCCCTGAGAATTTCCTAAATGAAACTCAGGTGGTCTGCACAGTTTTGAGCCACGATATGGAATCTGAGCCTGACATCCCTGCAATCGTGGGTGCATCAGCAGCTTTGACGATTTCCGGTATCCCTTTCATGGGGCCCATTGCGGCTGCAAAAGTAGGTTATGTGGATGGTGGGTACATCTTGAACCCAACATTGGATCAACAAGAAGGATCCCAACTCACTCTCGTCGTTGCAGGCACTCTGTAATGGCATGAGCACTCTGTTTGTTATAGAGCAGAACGACACCAGGCACAGAGTCATGCAACTCACGAAACAAACGCTACAACCACATCGCCTCAACAGCCCCACCCTCTAGCGTGCCATATTCATCCTCTATTGAGCTATGTGCGATACAACTCTACTTGCCACTACGCCGCAACACAACAATGCCACATAGCAAGAACGCATAGCCTGTTTGACTGCGCCCATGAGGGCTCCACGCCTAGTCACTATAGGCGTAGCCGTTGACTACCACCAACCACTACCGTCAAAAGAAAAGTCCAAGGTACAGTGTAGAGACCACGCATCACACCACTCATAGAGTTGGGTGAAGGGCTCTCGCCCAAGGACACAGTGAGAACTGTGCAAGGAAGTTGACAAAGAAGGCAATGTTGAATTGTGTGGTCATGGCCATGTACATCAAAGAGCCAATGTGGCACAACTATAGGGTCATGTTTACTTTCTCCTATAGTTGTGCTGGATCATCTACCTTAAGAGCATTCTCTCTATCAGGTGTGATGGGTGTGGAGGCTATTGGGGATGCACCAAGGAAGTCAGCAAAAAATTCCCCCACAACGTAGGCCTAACGTGCCTGATGCCGCAAGAGTTTCCGCAGTTGATGTTTACGTGCGATCTTCATCTCGAGAAATGCAAACAGAAGATTAAGGTCCTTCATCCTGTAGGCAGCTGAAGGACTACATTGGCCTCCTTCACGGCTTCCATAGAAGGAGATGTACTTAGGAGGTCTTCTATACAAACGAAGATGGCTGTAAAGCTCTCAGAAATCCGCCTGAGAAAGAGGGATGGGTCGGAGTCACTTTGCATGTAACTGTCACATGATGGGGTTGGACCTTGTGCAATTGCTAGACCTTGTGCAAGTGATCTCCTGGTTCCAGCACCTTGATGGGGTTGGACCTTGTGCAATTGCTAGACCTTGTCACAATCCTCAAAGCCAGGTGGCTAGACCATGTAGATCTCCTCCTCTAAGGTGCCATAGAGGAATGCGTTGTTCAAATCCATCTGGTGCAGCTCCCAATCATGGTGAGCAATAATCCCAAACAAAGCACGAGCGGTGGTCATGCGGCCAATGAGTGCAAAGGTGTGAGTGAAAACTTCACCCTCAACCTATGAGATCCCCTTTCTTGTCAAGTGAGCCTTGTGGCGATCCAATGTGTCATTAGGCTTCACCTTCTTGTGAAAGAACCAAAAGGAACGTACAACCTTCCGTCCAAACAAGTGGCCGACAAGCTCATAGACACCGTGCTCACTGGTGATTCTCAGCTCATCCTCATAAGCAGTACACTACAACACCAGATCATGAGGCTAGAGTGCCTCCTTCTATGTGCCTGGATCAGGTGCCGTCGAGGGAGAGGTATAAGTGGCTAAGACATATGCCTCCGGACTTTGTCTGGCCATGACATGGTCTACTGTGACATCGCAAGCGGCCGAGAACTCTTGAGAGGACAACTTGTGACATATAGGGCATGCTGGGTGCACCTGAGTGTATTCCACTTGGACACTTAGGCCAAGGGCCTTTGTGCCAGGCTCACCACTCTCAACAGTGCGAGTGGAGCGTCTGGGTGCCGAATCCACTGTCCGCTGAGCCCTGGAGGCGAGTGGTCAGAGAGGACAACCGGGCTCATGAGAGTAGCTCAAAGCTGAGGTGATCACCTCTTGCTGTATAGCAACCAGCTGGTCACCAGCCGCAGGGACTGCAGACTCGTAAGGAAGGGGAGAGGATGCAAGACTAGCACGGAAAGGTGTTGGCTCGCGTGTCGGGGAAGCAGGTGTAGACAAAGGACCAGGTGTGACTAAGGATGCTATCACAAGCACGAGACGGGGTATACCAGAGCAAACCTGCATAGGCATGGAAGTAGGTGGGCCAGAGAGGACCAGAAATGTCACTAAGGCAAGTGTGCCAGAAGGGAATGACACAGGCATGTGAGTAGGTGTGCCAGAAGGTAATCAGACTGGCATAGGAGCAGGTCTGTTAGAAGGGACTGAGATTGGCACAGGAGGAGGTGCGCCAGAAAGTACTGAGACTGGCACGAGAGTAGGTGTGCTAGAAGGGACTGAGATTTTCACGGGAGCAGATGCGCCAAAACAGAATGAGAATGGCACGGGAGCAGGTGTACAAGAAGGACTGAGATTGGCATGGGAGCAGGTGTGCCAAAATGGACTGAGACTGGCATGGGAGCATGTTTGCTAGAAGGAACTGACAGTGGTACAAAAACAGGTGTGCCAGAGGGAGCCGAAGAGGTCACTGGACCAAGAGACACAATGGCCAGATCAACATCAGTCGATGATCAGAACTCATGTGAGGAGGCCCGGACATAATCATCCATAGGTTCATACTCCTCCATCCATCGGAAAGCCACACAGGCGGGAACATGGTCGACAGCGAGCGGCACAATACTGGACAGGTCACGGTCAGTGAGAGCCTCAAACACGAGAGCATCGTGAGACTAGACAATTCGGTGACAAGCGGGGTCCCAAAAGCGCCAAGCCTTTGACAGCGGGCATACACCAAAGAATGCACACCTGTGACCCTGAGGTGAGATTGTGGAACGGTTATGGTCCTTGGTGTACCAAATGCAGGCTATGGACCCCCAAATGCGAGCAAGATAGAGGTCGGTACGATGGCCAAACCACAACTCACACGGCATGGCATGGTCCTGAAGAGGACCATGTGAGGGGTGGTTCTAGACCCATGTCATGTAGGAAAACCCTTCAACGGCAAGGGAATCGGGAAGACCGCACTCAGACTGCATGACATAGGCCGCATCTTCCATGGTGTGGCTCAAACCCTCGGACACGCCGTTCTGCTATGGTTTGGCAGGGGCAGACAGCTGGGTTGAGCGTGCTCAACAAAGAAGGTGCCCAACTTGCCTAAGAACTCACCACCATGATTCGAGCGGAATGTGTGGAGGATCTCACAAGACTGGCGCTCAGCCACCACCAGCCATGGGCACACTGCCAGGATAGCATCGGTCTTGTGGTGGAGGCTGTAGACCCACCTCATCCAGGTAAATTCATCAGTCAGGGTGAGGACATATCACCCCCGATTTGAGGGAGACTCAACAAGAAGGGGGTCGAGTGGACCAACTCAAGCGGTCGCACTGCGGAGAAGTGGAGACAGGGTAAGTGCAGCGATGCATCTTACCCCCTGAGCATACAAGAGACAATACATCTTTGGTCGCTTCTCGCAGGAATCCGCATCAAGCCCGAGGACTGGCTAATCCTGAATGAGCTTGGACATAGTCTCCGAGCTCACATTCTAAAGGCGGTGATGCAGCAAATACTGGTTTTCTTGAGAGAGAACACTAGTGAAAAGTACATGCATAGATGTGGAGGAAGGAGAGGAGGCAGGGGAAATGGAACAAGACACATGATACATGTCATTAAAAATTGAGGCACAAAGGATAACGACACGAGTGTCGAGAGTGGTCACAGTGGCAGAGTCAGAGGAGTGCTCAACAGAGGGACCAACCCTGGTGCAAGCACCAACAGAAATCATGCTGAGCTGAAAAGAAGGGACAAAGATCACATCAGAAATGTACAAGGGGCTAGACGGACCATCGAAGCGCACCACCCCAAAAACCTAGACAGGAAATGCCTGACCAGTTTTCGTGTGAATGGACCAAAATGAAGCGATGGGACCGAGCACCACGAAGTCACTACGACGACAGGTCAGGTGGCAGGTGGCTCCTGAGTCAATGATCCAAGTATTGCTCACCTCACGACCTCTCATCAACACAGAGCAACAGGCCAATGAGCACTCTGCCTTTGTTGGTTGCTTAGTAAAGGACTCAGAAAAATGACAAATAGCATAAATCTGTGACTCGTCAAGTCAGCCAGTACTTTCAGGTACATCGTCATCACAAGGGGACTCAGCTCTTTCACAAACATCATCACAGGCAACAAACACAGTAGGACTAGGTTTCTGTGGAGCATCCAGCTATGACAACACACTCGCACCTACTTGAGTATGTAGTGTCAGCATCTGGTAAACCTCCATGATCGTGGGATCATTGGGGTCCTATTCATCGCCGACTGGGGAAGTAACAAAGTCTACTGCTATCGTAGTCGTGACGTGATGCACCCGTGCGTCACTGAAAGACATTCGCTGTATTTGTGCCATCTGGAGGCTGCGCATAAATTCTGGTCCAGTCAAGGGGCTGCTGGCACTTTGTGTAGTGGTGCGTAGTCCCGTAGTTAAGGATATGGATAGAGTGTCCACTGCTACTGCTCGCCGGGTGCTGCTGCTGCTACTGCTACTGCTCCTTCCTATGTATCCTTTTTCCCTGCTTCCCGTGTACGGTAGCTACAATGTCCTGCGTCTGGCTGCTTGGGGTCGAGGGTAATGAGGAGGAAACGGTGGAGGTGGGGTACGAAAACTAGGAAAAAGGCGTCAGAGGAGTTACAGTCACTGATGTAACAGGTGGACTCTGCTGATGGGTGAGAGCGGCTTCATGAGCTGATGTCGCTCAGAGAAAGTAACAATGAGCCCAAGGATGCAACTGAAGTGAATCAGACGACTTGGAGAGGACCACTAGTTTGAAGCCCGTGAGTAGCTCCGCGTGATCCAGATGCGCCCCCATCATGATGGTGTCAAGGGCCCACAACTGCGTCCTGCCACCAGTCCCAAGGCACGTATGAAAAAGCATGGCCCGCCTCTGGTAGTCAGCCGCAAGCTGTGTGGGACCCTGACGGAAGGAGTAGAACTCACGCAAGTATCCCGCTCTCGTGGCATGAGTCTCCGCAATAAGCAGTGTCAGGGCCAACTCCCAGCCTGGCGTGGGTCTACTCTAGTCCCGGTCCCAGTCTCACCAAGGAAGGGACAGAAATTGACCACGATCTCTCGCGGCATGGCGTAGAGAAAACCGCGCATCCCTCTTGCTGCTGTCTTGACCTAGTTATCGCTCGTGTCTGGTACTGGCTGTGATAGTAAGACCATACACCCTCACAGTCCACCCAAACTCAAAATAGGATCTCCAAACACTCCAAGCCCTAGTTGTTGTCGTAGCAAGATCAAGAGTCCGTCGGTCACCGCTTCGTGCGGAGGCCGACCTCAAGCTCAGGAGACTGTGGGTGGGGTATAGGGAGACCACCAGTGACAGAAACACCACCAAAATTGAACGTTGCTGAACATCTTGGCTGCTGCTGATGGCGAGAAGGTGGTGGGGTAGGAGGTCTAAACTACCAGAAAGGTGATGCAGCTCCAGCAGCTCCTCCTGAAGTTTGCTATGAGGTTGCTGAACTTCCTCTCAATAAATCCATGATCTCCTACAACGCGTTGGTATGATACAGCTAATGGCGGAGCATCGCATCCTACGCGCGACAAAGCTAGTTGATCGCGAGTGACTGTGACCGTGGGCTCATGAGGCCCGAGGAGGAGGATGAAGAGGGTTCTACCAGGTCCTTGTCTCTGTCACGGACAGACACCGTGGAGCTGCTCATTATGGGTCAGAACGTGAAAGTTTCCAGGACGAGAAACTAACAACGTTTCTCAAGGATTTGAAATGCTGGCAAAACAGTACGTTTTGATCCCAACATGCTGACGTTAGCATAGTTGATAATGATGACAGCAAAAACACGCCAGAAAAAAAAGGAGGATGGCATAGAAAATGCTAGCATAAGTCACGTTAGCAAAGCTGCCTTTCATGGATTACATAGAAATCATTTACAATTGTTTTGTTGTCAAAAGATGCTGCAAGAAAATCGTGATGGGTGGATCGGTCATTTTCTTGACGGGTCCACCAATGACGAAGCAAAGATTTTGGCAGATGTGAGAATCAGACTGCCGGACTGGAAATCCACTGGTTTTTTTAAGAATAAAAAACGGGGCATCATGGAATCCACCAAGCGGTACCAACCAGGAAACAACAGAAACTGCAAATTGTGTCTAATCCCTACAGTCAGCATTTTCGCTATAAGAGCCAATGAACTGATCCCGGCTGCACATAGTGAGGACACTGTTATGTGTGTGTGGTTATTCTAGATGAAATGAATGGTGTGTGATCACATACATGAGAAACACTTACATTTGTGCTGTAATCTACGCATAATTGAAATGCAAATCCCACAATCTTTCTCATAGAAAACTTTCATGATTAGCCAACATTGCTAGGTAATGCCACTGTAATTCTCCATAAATGGCCAACCTCATGGAATTCTTTCCTTGTTTGGTCTACAATGAAAAACGTTGACTAGACTGTCCCAAAGATAGAAATGTGGATTTTTTTTTCCTGGTTCCTAGGTAACTCTATGCACACTTTGCGTTCAATACCTGACTCTTGTTTTTTCATTTTTTTTTTATAAGTCACTGGTTGTAACCAGACGGGGTGGTACTGCTACCCGGTGCTGCCGCTGCCGCTCAGTGTGGCTGCTGCACCTTGTTGTTGCCGCTGCTGCCTTAGTAGTCATGCGGTGATTCTGCTGCTACTAGCATCGGGTGATTGCTGCGATGGATCCCAGGATACGGCTGCTGCAATGACTCTCACTGCTGATGCCGATGCTGTGTCTCTGCAATGCAGCTTGGAGAGAAAGGTCTCGCTACTCTGATCATGAGAAAGTCCTAGGAAGCTTCTTAGCCTTGTTTTTTGCCAATGTGGGGACACTGTCCACTCAGATAGTGCACAAGCAAGTAAGGAGGTACAGGAAACAACAAGGGTTAGGTTAGAGAGACGCAAAAAGTCTCATATGCTCTAATACCTCAGTAATGCAAAGATAAATGACAACTGACAAGCAGACAGCATAAGTACCTGCCGCGGCACACAACGGGTGGCGCACACGGCTATGAAAATTTGTCCAAAAATTGGCCAGAAACCACTGATTTGGCCGTAACTCTACACACATGCATCCAAACACAACACTGTCTTAACCGAGAGATGCAGACACTACAACTGGTCACACGCACAGGTCTGGCATCGATCAGTGGAAAAAAAATGCAAAACATGCAGATCGAGATTAAGACCTAGCCCACAAAGAAAACTTTAGCGACTGCAGAAAAACTGTAGAGCACCCCAGCAAGCACCTGGGATGCCATGGCAGCTGTCTGGCAGCTGCTGGTGGGTGGATCCACCACTCGTTGGTGCTCCGGTGAAAACTGGGTCCACATCAACGATCTTCACAAGCGTGGACATAGTTGCGTGGTCACAGTAATCTATACAAACAGATGAGGAAAACTCACATCACAACAGTGGTGTGGTGTAGAGTCTCTTTCTTGAGTTGCGTCTCTTTGTTCCTTGGATTAACTCTTGGTGTGAAGACCAAAGTGCTCTTGCCATTATGGAGAACTCAGGTGTGTTTCATGCATGCACAAATCACGTTATTGTTCAGCATCATTTTGTATGTGATCTTGTAGAGGGACATGTGATCTTCATCATCTGGGTCTACACAGACATAAAGCGCATTGAGTTCATGACCAAGACACTGGCGCATGGAAAGTCCATAGTGGCCATTCGTTTTTCTGGGCTTTGTCCCTTGCTTGATGGTGGCTAAGAGTGGGGTGTGTGAGCATGGAATGTTGAGCATCTTGTTACGCGCATGTGTACGTTTTGCACATGTATAGACATGTGTAGAGTCGGGTTAAGGGAATGGAGAAACCCCCTAAGCAGTAATCTGTGTTAGAGGGTGTCAATGCGCCGGATAGCAACGGTCTAGAAAACGGGTCCCGACATGGGAGGCCGCCAACCGCTCTTGGTATTGCAACCAAGATAACATATCACCCTCGAACGAGGGATCCACACTTTAGGTTCGTTTGGTTTGCAACCTCACAAAGTCCGCATGTTGGTCTTTAGTGTCTACCTTTGGTTGGACACTCTGTGAGGGGTCTTAAAGGCAAGAACTATAAATGGATGCATGCAAGGTACAAGCTTTTATACTTGCAGAGCTTTGCTAAAGCTTCTCCTTGTAGTGGCTCCACTGGAGCCAACCTCAACCTACATTCCTACTTGGCGCGTCCTTAGACCGCCAAGTGTCATCCTCAAGGCAGGCTCTAGTAAGCTTCCTAGAAGCTTCCTGTCCCAGTTTTGGCCACAAAGAAAATTGCAGCCGTCGCGGGGTTTGAACCCGCGACCTTTGGTTTAAGACTCCGGTGCCTAATCAACCAAGCCAAAAAGGTATGGTTCCTACGATGAGCCACATGGGACATACCCATTATGGGCAGTGCATTCCTGGCCCATCTCAGAAAAGACCAAGGGGACATACTCCATAGAGCAGTGCATGCCTTGTGTGTATGTGTAGCTAGCCAGCTAGGTAGTGGACAAGGTGCATAGTATTTCAACAAATCTATCCCATGCACCTCTGTCCATCTGTTCCTTGCTCGGCTCCATCAATGCCTTGGAGTTCACCCTTCCTCTGGCGCACTCCTCATGCCGAATCCACAAATGCCTGCATAATGCAAATCGCTCTCCAGCGGCTTGGTCATGCAGTCAGCAAGCATGCTCTTCGTTCCGCAGTGCTGCAAGTCCACCACGTTCTTCATGACCAGGTCACGTGAGTAGCGGTAACGCATGTCGATGTGCTTCGATCGCCGGGAGATGATCTCGTCTTCAGCCATCGAGATGGCGCTCATGTTGTCCACGTGTATGATCGTGGCGTCCTTCTGTGGCACTGCCATTTTGCCAAGCAGGCTGCGGAGCCATTGAGTCTCCTTGCACACCTCAGACAAAGCAACGTACTGTGCCTCAGCCGTGGACACGGAAACACAATCCTGCTTCCTGCTGGCCCATGAGATGGCAGCGCCATTCAAGATGCAAACGTATCCAGAGGTGGATTTCTTGTCGTCGAGATTTCCTCCCCAGTCAGCATCGGTGTAGCATTTCAGACGAAGGGGGTCCGTTCCTTCTTGGCCTCCAGGGACGAGGCCCATGTGACGTGTCTTCTGCAGGTAGCGCAAGATGCGCTTGACTGCCTGCCAATGTTGTGGCCTAGGGTTGGCCACGAATCTGCTCACTTGTCCCACAGCATAGCAGATATCCGGACGAGTCCCTACCATGGCGTACATGATGCTACCCACGGCGGATTGGTAGGGGATGTCTTGCATCTTCCTTTGTTCTGCTTCATTCCTTGGCAACATGGAGGCCTTCAGCTTTGTGTCGGTCGTCATTGGGGTGCTGACAGGTTTGTAGTCTTCCATGTGGTATCGCTTCAGTACCTCACTTATGTATTTGGTTTGGTTGAGTTTGATGGTGCCTGCGACTCGGTTGCGGTGGATGGCAATCCCAAGGTAGTACTCGAGAGGACCCATGTCCTTCATCTTGAACCTTTTGCTGAGGTCAGACTTCAGCCCATCCAGCAGCTCGACCGAAGACGAGCAGATGATCAGATCATCCACGTACAGCGCAACCAGCATCAGCCCTCTCCCATCATCGCACACGTACATGCTCGGGTCATTCTGGCAATGCGCGAAGGAGAGGCCGGTCATGAAACCGTCCATCTCTTTGTACCACATCCTTGGGGCATGTTTCAGCCCGTAGAGCACTTTCACCAACTTGCACACCTTGCCCTTGGGAGCTTTGACTCCTTCGAGCACCTCCATCAACACTTCCTTGTCAAGCTTCCCATAAAGGAAAGTTGTCCTGACGTCCATCTGGTGTATCTCCAAGTTCTTTACGGTAGCAATGCCAAGGAGAGAGCGGATGGAGGCAAAGGTCACGATGGGCGCGAACGTCTCATCGTACTCGGAGCCCGGGCGTTGAGAGAACCCCTTAGCCACTATCCTTGCCTTGAACTTGTCGATGTTGCCGTCTTGCTTCTTCTTCACTCGGAGGACCCACTTGGATCCCACCACGTGGGCCTTGTCGGGTCTATCCACCAGCACCCACGTGCCGTTCTCGGCAATGGATGCAAGCTCGCTATCCACTGCCTCCTTCCACTTGGCCGCATCTCGGCCATTCATGGCCTCCGCCACTATGGATGGCTCTCCCTGAGCCATGCACGACCAGCTAAGGCCGGTCCAATCATCCTCATACCGCAAAGGTGCTCTCTTTGGTCGCAAACTGCGCGGGGGTAGTGGTGCCGCTTCTTGCTTTGGTGATGGTGCTTCCACAGGTGGTGGTTTGTCGTCGTCGTCGTCGTCAAAAGAGTCGTTAGACTCCAAGTCAGACTCGGAAGCCTCGGATGCCTCGGTATCCGCGTCCATGTCAGATGTTGCATCATCCTCCGCAGCCACTCTCCCCTTCCCACCACCTGCTGGCAAGGCGAGCCAGTTGTCGGGTGCTTGGTCTCCGGAATCAAGCAACACTATCCACTCTCCCGCTTTGGGAGTGAGGGTTGGGTCCAGTAGCTCTCCCTTTCCAAGGGTGCGTTCATCGAACACGACGTCGCGGCTCCTCACGAGCTTGCCTGCTGCCTGGTCCCAAAGCCGATAGGCTTTGTGTGACGTGTCGTACCCAACCATGATGCACTTCTTGGAGCGTGCGTCGAGCTTGCCTCCACCTTCTCCCGACTGGATCTTCACCCATGCAGTTGACCCGAACACCTTCAGATGAGATGCGTTGGGTTTCTTTCCCGACCATGCTTCCTGTTGGGGTCTTCAACTGCTTGTCTTGCTCCTTTCCACGCTTCCGTAAGGTGGTTGCTGGTGTGAGGTTCAAGAGGTAGCAAGCCGTTGTTGCTGCTTCAGCCCAAAAGCGAGGTGGGAGCTTGGCGTCGAAGAGCATGCTTCGCACCATGCCGAGTAGGGTCTGGTTCATCCTCTCGGCAACGCCGTTGCTTTGGGGGTTGTAAGGGGTGGTTTGCTCGTGGCGGATGCCATGATGCTTGAGCCAAGGCTTGCATGCCTCGTACTCACCCCCGTTGTCACTTCGGAGCGCCTTCACCTTCTTGGACGTTTGCCGCTCCACCATGGCGACAAACTCGAGGAGCTTCTCCTTGACCTCCTTTTTTGTTTTGAGGAAGTAGATCCACAACTTGCGGCTGTGATCATCAATGAAGGTCAGGAAGTATTTGCTTCCTCCGTTAGACGGTGTGCAGAAGGGTCCACACACGTCACTCTGTATCAGTTCCAAGACGTGCTCCGCTTGTTGACCTCCTCTCCCAAACGGCTTCTTTTTTGCCTTCGCTTGGAGGCATGGTTCACACAATGTACACCCTTTTCCATGCTTCATAGTGCACCCTTCCATTCTGCGGACTACCTCTTGCTCTTGCATCTTTTGCAGCGTGCTGTTGGCCACGTGGCCAAATCGCCGGTGCCACAGCTCATCATCTGTGTCCTTGGTTGATGTGGCGGCCGCAGCGGTCGCGAGTGGTGCATCCTTCGGCTCTGGTGCCACTGTCTTGGTGGCACATGCGAGTCCCTCATCCGACGCCTTGGTGACTTTGGTTTGAAGCACGTAGAGGCCGTCGACTCTTGGAACTTGAAGCATGAGGTCGTCTTTGGTGTAAAAAATCCGGATGTCCTCGTTTTCTTGGGCCACCGCTTCCTTGTTGGTGAACACCACTGTCATGTTGTTGTCGGTGATTTGTGAGACGGACAGCAAGTTGGCTGCAACGGAGGGGATGTACACCACCTTTTGAAGGTTGACTGGCTTCTCCGCTCCATTCACGTTGAATGTGATCACCTTGTCCCCTTCACCCATGGCTTGGACGATGCCACCGTTTGCACACTTGATGCGCATGACAGATTCGGCCATGGAGACAAATCCACCCTTCTCTTTTGATGAGTGGTGGTTGGTGCCCGAGTCAAGGNCCATTCACGTTGAACGTGATCACCTTGTCCCCTTCGCCCATGGCTTAGACGACGCCACCGTTTGCATTCTTGATGCGCATGACAGATTCGGCCATGGAGACAAATCCACCCTTCTCTTTTGATGAGTGGTGGTTGGTGCCCGAGTCAAGGGCAAATGCCCCGGGCCTAAGGATCGCTGCGCCCTTCATGGGCAGCCCCCTAGCCATCATGTTGGTGAGCTCCTTCTTCTCCTTTCCACCTTTGTTCCCGCCTTCTCTCTTGGGACTACGACAGTCCCTAGCCCAGTGCCCAGCCTTGCCACAGTTGTGACAGTTGCCGGGCTTCTTGGAACTCTTCCCGCCACCATTGCCTTTCCCTCCACCGCCACCGCTTCTGCTGTTGCCTTGACTGGAGCGAGAGCTTGCACTTTGTCCACCGAAGCGAGAGGCATAGGCTGAGATGTTTGCCTCAGCGCCGCTGCGTCGCATGGACTCGTTGCGGACGTGTTTGGCGACAGCCTCGTACATCAGATCTGCCTCCTTCCAACCGCCAAAAACAGTGATCAAGGACCCCTAGCTTTCCGGCAGCGCCATTAGAAGGATCATGGCTCGGATGTTGGAGTCGAGATTCCATTCCATTTGCTGGACCTCTTGGAGCACGTTGTCGAACGACTGCAAAAATACGGGTATCGATTCTCCTTCGCTCACCCTCATCGACATCAACCGTTGGAAGATGAAGAGTCGATTTGCTAGGGCATTTGATTGATGCACACGTGCGAGTTTTGCGTAGGCCTCGGCAGCCAACGTGCATCCTGTGATGTGGGAGTGTTGAGTCTCGTTGATGGACGTCACAAGAATGGCGAGAGTCATGTTGTTCTTCATCGTCCATGCTGCAAGGTCAGCTGCATGCGTCGTCACGGTTGCATCGGCTGGTGCTATCTCGGTCCCTTTTAGGATGTCAAGGTAGCCACGCACGTTCATGACAATCTCAAACTGCCATTTCCACAAGGGAAAACCTGTCCCCGTGACCTCTGGAGTCGGATCCGCCATTTCTTGCGGTTGCTTGTCTTTTCTGCTTCGCTGCTACTTTGCTTCGTTGAGGCCGATGAGGCTGATGAGGCTCCTGACTGCAACTGTTGTCAAAGGTGCAGTTGGTTCCGTTGCATACCCCTCCTGCCGATGATCGCCTAAGGCGATGGTGCCTTCGTGAGAGAGCGGACTCGGGGTCGTACCACCTTCTAAAAAGGGGTAGAGCTTAATCCCGTTGGGGCTCGAGGGTCTTGTCCAACATGGACAGAGCGATTCCTCGTCCCCTAGTCCGCCACGTGCGCGCACCCTACCTGAAGAAGCCAATGGAGCCGATGGAGCAGATGGAGCCGTCCGATGGTCGTGTCCCTGCTGTACCTGTGTGCCCTGCAAGACCACGCGCTAGTCGGTCTTGGAAGCGTGCCTTAGAACCAGAAGTGTGGGCCCATAACCCTTTGTCAATGCGCCGGATAGCAACGGTCTAGAAAACGGGTCCCGACATGGGAGGCCGCCAACCGCTCTTGGTATTACAACCAAGATAACATATCACCCTCAAACGAGGGATCCACACTTTAGGTTCGTTTGGTTTGCAACCTCACGAAGTCTACATGTTGGTCTTTAGTGTCTACCTTTGGTTGGACACTCTGTGAGGAGTCTCAAAGGCAAGAACTGTAAATGGATGCATGCAAGGTACAAGCTTTTATACTTGCAGAGCTTTGCTAAAGCTTCTACTTGTAGTGGCTCCACTGGAGCCAACCTCAACCTACATTCCTACTTGGCGCGTCCTTAGACCGCCAAGTGTCATCCTCAAGGCAGGCTCTAGTAAGCTTCCTAGAAGCTTCCTGTCCCAGTTTTGGCCACAAAGAAAATTGCGGCCGTTGCGGGGTTTGAACCCGTGACCTCTGGTTTGAGACTCCGGTGCCTAATCAACCAAGCCAAAAAGGTATGACTCCTATGATGAGCCACAGGGGACATACCAATTATGGGCAGTGCATTCCTGGCCCATCTCAGAAAAGACCAAGGGGACATACTCCATAGAGCAGTGCATGCCTTGTCTGTATGTGTAGCTAGCCAGCTAGGCAGTGGACAAGGTGCATACTATTTCAACAGAGGGTACATTGCATAGAATACAACGTGACACGTGGTGCTCAAAGAGGTGGAGCAATGGAAAAGAAACACTTGAAAAGTAAGAGTTGGTTTGAACAATGAGCAAGAGAGAGGGATATCCCCTCCATCCTCCGTCAAGCTAGCGTACATGCAACAGCTGGCCAATGAAAAAGGTCCAAGAAGATAACTAATGGCTACCAAACAGCCATTGGATGGATCCCGGCAGCAGTACAGGTCACTCGGGTGGTCAAACAACAAACCAAAAGAATCAGCGGAAGCAGAAAAACAAGCTCTACATAACTAAGCTGACAAAGAGCAGAAGTGATATTACCGAGAAAGTGGCCCTTGGGGACTGGCCGCCAAGAAAATTCTTGTGCGTACATAGGGATGTACAAGGTGAAGCTAAGATGAACAAATTAGCGTCCAACCACTGTAGCCTACCTGCATGTGAGTGGCATCATGTCCAGAGGTCACCAAGACTGACATCACAACACCCCTATGACTTGTAGAAGCCAGACGCCGTAGTTGCGCACGTGGCATAGACAGTTGAAGACGAGCCACAAGCATCAGCAAAAGTCCACAACAGCAGTAAAACAGACGACACATAGGCAGAGCTGGGGTGACAGGGACACGTCAATCGAGGTGGACACGGAAGGACTACAGACCAACAACATGTGCAGCCACCTTGAACTTCCCACTGCAGAGCATCTTGGTGAGGAAGTTAGCACGGAAGGACTAGGGACCAACAACATGTACAACCCTTCAACAGCGTGCACGCTGTTGACTGGTTTCAACTCCAATCAGGCACACATCACCACACACAATGCATTCACAGACAAAGTGATGTTTGATGTCGATGTGTTTTGTGTGAGTGTGATGCATGCCATTATGCTCAGCAATGGAACGAGTACTCTCATTGTCGTAGAGAAGAGTGATGCAGCGGATGGGGAGGTGCAGCTACTGCATGAGAAGACACAACCAAACAATCTCACAGACACCCGCACCTTGAGTGACATAGTCAGCCTCAGTCGATCTGTGTGACACAACGTTGCTTTCCCCTCTTCCAGGAAACCCCAGTGTTGTCGATAAGGAAGATGAAATCTGACCAACTGCGTGCATTACGATCCTGAGCCCAATTGTTGTCTTTGTATCCATCAACAACAAAAGAGGGTTGTGTTTGAAAACAGAAGCCTACACGAGGTGTAAACATGACGTAGCAAATGACACGCAATGCCGTCTTGAGATAGAGGCAACGTGGACACTGGGAAAACTGGGACAGGAATTAAACTGCAAGCTCAGTTTCAGTACATGCCATAGTGGCAAGAAAAACAAGAGACTTGCTGACATGAAGGTAGGTTGTGACGTCGACATGCTCCTTCAACCGCAGAGGGTCATCGGTCTTCAGAAGACTCTGTCCAACAGGCATTATAGGTGTAGAAGCAAGAGGAACAGCAGCCAAGAGGTCGGCGAACCACTCCCCCAGAGTACGGACACACCCAAACTCATGCACGGTGAGCATGCGATACGGATGGTCGCGCTCAATGTCCATGCCCAAGAAGATTCATGCAAAACCAAGAACCTTCATCTTGTACGCAGACTGGAGGAGGTCCTTCACAGCTTGGACAACTTGTGGATCCAGTGTGGTGATGAGGATATTGTCCACATGGACCAAGATGGCAACAAAATGTAACAGAGGACCACTCACGAAAAGAGCAGGGTCAACTGGACTGCAACGGTAGCCACCACGCTCAAGGGTGGAAAAAATCTTGAGGTACCAGTAGTGTGGGGACTGCTTTAATCTGTACCATTAGGTGCAAATGGAGGCACATGATATGGTTTAGCACAACAAAGGCTAAGGCTGCACACAAATCCAAGGATTTGTGAATCCAATTCACAAATCCCAAATCCGGATCAGGATTCACGAATCCAGATCCAAGAGTGGGTCTCATTTGTGGATTCGGGAATCCAGCATCAAATCCTGGGGGGAGGGGGGAGGGAGGGTGGACATGAAAAAACCATGACTTAGAGGTTCATATCCCTTCCTCAGACCACCGAGCGGTGATATTTGAGATCCAAAGTTTCAAAACTCCGGAACTTCAGGTCGCCGCTCGTCAAAACGGCCTAAACCTCCGTCATGCATGTGCCAAGTATATACGAGCTGGCAAACTCATGACACGTTTTTGGCCTGAATTGGACATGCTGTGCAGTTTTGAATCACAGACCATCTCACGCTGAGGACATGCGAGCGTTCGATGGAAAGCCTTTGACCATTTGCATGGCCGAGTGAGGGTGCTGTTTCTTGAGCAAAAAAGTCTTTCAATTCTCCTTGCACTTTCAAGGTTGCGTTCTTGAAGTTAATGATTTATAAGGAAGGATTAAAAAAAATGAGGCCGTCGGATCACTGAATGGAACAATCATTGACGTCTTTGATTGTGCGAATCCGTCCATCTTAGGGACACGCATTTTTTCTGTTTGAACGACAGTCACATACCTCAAGTTGTATGCATGAAAAGTTGTATGAAATGGACGAAAGATTTTCTCTTTGCAAACTGTTTCTCGCCGTCCGTGCGATCGGATGATCTGACGGTGGCCAACGGACCACATCACTGTACAAGGGAAAGCCAAGAGAGAAAATTTGTCTAATGTCTACAACTGTCACACAAGAGGTGCACAGAAAACAGTTGCACTCCACAACTACTGAGGAGTTCACAAAAGTACAATGGAAACAAAGGAACACCACGTGGCATCAGCCATGTGTTGTGCTCTAGACATGCCAAGCATGCGTACTGTCACCAACAGCTTTACTTCCACGCTGCACATCCTCCTCCATATCCAAAGTTCACAAACTATATAGTGATTTTACTCTACTATGTATCACCATCGGTGTTCCGATCCGTGGTTGACAAAGTCACTAGCAACCGTTAGTGAGCAATTCCCACTGGATTTGGAGGATACACGAATCTGGCGGGGTTCGTGAATCCGGGTTTTGGATCCGCGAATCTGGATCCAGGCTTGGATTCAATCTCACGAATCCAAATCCATCCTGAGATTTGCGAATCAGATGTGGTGTGCAGCCTTAACAAAGGCCACAAATTACAACCCACCCAGACAAATGAAATGAAACAATACTCATGCCAAGAGACACGACAAATTCCATATCCCGATCATCGAGGGTAGTGACCGACAGTAGGCTCACCTCAAGTACAGGCATGTGGAGTACATCAGGCAGGAAGACATCACTAGAGGGACCAACATACCGCACGACACTAACGCCCTAGGTAGGAAGCATCTGACCTGAACTAGTACGGACAAACCGTACTTTCCCAAGAGGTCCCAATGACACAAGTGCAACAAAGGACGAAGTCATGTGGTGAGTGGCTCCAGAATTGAGAATCCAGGATCCACAAGAAAAACAGACGAGAGACAAAATGTGACATGCAACGATAGCTTATGAAAAGGCAGCCGACGACGGCATACATCCAAGACCATGGGCCAGAAGACATGGGCCCGTGACATGCTTCCAATCCTCAATCCATGCTCTACCCACACATGGACAAGCCAACAACGCTCCCCAAAGGGATCCATCCGACTCACAATGGTGACCGCTGGAATCTACCGCCGAACTCATAGCACAAGAGGTATCTAATGGTGAATGCTAAGGATGGCAGATAGATGAAGGATAATCATGGGGTCCGGATGTGGCGGCCGAAGGAGAGGGACAAAGGGCACAGGTGGCGGATGTGGATGTGGACAGATATGAAGGAGGAGTAAAAACCGCCGAAGGTGGTCCGACAAATGTTGGAGTTGAGTAGGGCTGCGTCCGGGTGATGGCAGCACCGAAGACGTCATGCTGCCAAAGAAATGACAGTGACGCGGACAACCGTGGGATAAATGGTGGATGTTCCCTCTCCCTTGGCACGTGCAATGTGTGTCAACATGGGGTTACTAACCCTACAGATGTGAGGTCTCCTATGGTACCAGGACAAAACCCCGAGTATCCGGGTCTCGACCAAAGTAAGTCAATTACGGCCAAGAAGTAGAACATAGGGTAAATTTTGAAGAAAAGCCCTGGATAGGTCTACGAAGAGACATGAAAATTTCCGAACATGTCGAGGTGCTAGCTCCCACAAAAGGTAGTCTCCCAAGACATTTGGGCAAATCCCCACATGCCCGAGTCTCGGCCGAGAGTTGTGCAAGGGAGAGGTCAAAAGAGGTGCAAGAGTGAGGAAAAAAGAAAGAAAAACAATAAAATAAATGAAAAGAAAACAAGAAGAAAAAAGAAAGAGAAAGGGGTTTAATCTTAGTGAAAGACGCCAAGAGGGGCTGCCGACGAGGTAGGACCGGGTGCAACCCGGACCTTGTTTTCTTTCTCCGCCCTTTGTAGCTGGTGGAACTTGTCCCGCCGGCGGCCCTTGTCCCGCTGACGACACATTTCCCGCTGGCGAATGGCAAAATCTTCAGCCTGCAGGCTTTTCCGGCTGACGAGCTCACCGACCGACAAACTCGTCGATCGACAAGCTTGCATTCGGGAAGCTACCAAGCAGCTTCCCAATTACAGCAGGAAGTAGAAGCCTGCTGCTACGGGGGCATAGATGCAGCTGTGATTGCTGCTGCCTCTGTTGTGCGCTGCTGCCGAATGCCTGTAACCAGAAAACTATCCACCAACAAAAATGACTAACCAAGAACCAATTTTTTTCTTCTCTCTGACATTACCAAAACTCTAAATCAAATGCAAACACCCCATCCACTAGACACCAAAAGACAGCACAAGCACAGTGGATTGACTGTGCGTGGCTCTTGGCACTCAGTCCCACCCGAAACTCCCTAGCAGAGGGCGTTAGAATGTCGGCAAAAGCATGCTCTCTATCAGTCCCTTTTCACAGTGCATGAGTTTCTCACAATGATTCCTTGGACTCTTTCCCCGAATATAAAGCACCTGCACTCCTTGTCATTTTTCCACAACTCTTTAAAATTTCCTCAACGTCCTCTTTTCTATGAATGTTCCCTTTTCCTTTTCCCCCTTTTTTTTCTCCTTTTTTTTGTTTTTAGAAACGGAAGAAAATATCAAAGCTCACTCACCTCTTTACCGGTTGATGCTGACCTCGTAATTTGTGTTGAGTCCCTTTCTCCTCTTCTTCTCCACGTGTAGTCTTTTTTTCTTGTTCCTGTCCCAGCCGACCTTGCACCCACTCCTTCAAACCCCACTCCAGTCAC